>OZ010583.1:4904984-4974984 GCA_963932145.1 Acanthosepion lycidas | reverse complement strand
AAGTGTTAATCTGTATTCAATAAATGAATACATTTTATAGGCACAAAACAAATGCATTTCAACTAGTTTTGTATGCATCTGAATTTTTACTATTCTTTTTCTGTTATAAGACTATGAAATCTGTTATCAAAAGATGCATTTGTTGACTAATTTCTGTTTGAAATTCTTTTAATATCCTTACCATGTCATTGAGGAAAGTTGGAATAAAACTAATTGGTATTTTTTTTTCAAAATAATTGTCTAATTAGACTTTAGCTTCTTTACTTAAGTGTAGTGTAATACCAATGTTAAAATAGCCTAAATATATTACAAAATATTTTCCCTTTTTATGCAATGTCTCACAATAACTGCTAAATGTAGAAATTATATTGAATCAGTTTTGTACTGTAAACACCCATTGGAGAAAGATTATATATATATATATATATATATATATATATATATATAATTGTGAATAACATGGACAGTTCATATTTTTATTTTGCTTTTATTTTAATATTTTCAGACATCTTGGTCATTGTCAATGACTAAATGTTGTTAGTATCATAAAAAAAAAGTTTGGTAGCTTTATTCTGTAATTTTTTTTTTTTTTTTTTTTTTTTTTTTTTTTGGTGGTGGAATGTTATATTTCAAATTTAACATATGCATAATATATTGAATAATTTATGTCATGTGTAGCTTGATAATGCTGAAAATGATATTGTTAAATATTTTGTACATATTTTAAAATGCCATCTCTTGTGATGAAAGATATTTTATTTAATACAACTTGTTTGTTATATATGATTTTCTTGTAAGAGGGGCTAAAAGGTTCTCAGACTGTTCAACTTCCCAAGATCTGACCACACATCAGAATTCAGTGGGGATTCCCTTCTTGGTGGAGATTCTGAAAGAATTGAATGAAATATTGACTAGTAGTTTATCTTTGTAATTCTGCCTTTGAGGAAAATAAAAATAATTTAAAAATGTTTCTACTTAAAAAAAAAAATCAGAAAAGATTGTCTTTTTCTTTCAAAAATGGTGACACATAAAAGACAAGAGGTGAATTTATTTTTCACCTTGATACCACTTTTTGTGACCTCACTCAAATTAAATAATAAATGTAGATTATCATTGCTGTCAGATGTATACAACTGCTTCCTAAGATCAATGGTTAAAAATGGCTTTCAGTGAGTGAAGCCTTAGGGTCTTGACAAAGATCATCCTGCTTTGAACATTGTAGTCTGCATCCAGTTTATATATATATATATATATATATATATATATATACATTATAATAGAATCCATTTATCTTAAAAGATGAAGGTAATGCCTGGTTTGGTTAAAATTAAGTCCTTTGGTGGTGAAACTGGAGAGACCTCTCCAGGGCACAGGACTGGGTGATGGTATATGGTAACTGTATGCTGTCCAGGGTACATGATATCCCTCTCAGCCATACTGACAAGATCCAAAGGAATGCAGAACTTTAAATTTCGGGATAGCTAGGCTGCAGGATTTGCCAGAAAGTTGTCAGTGTTAACAGCCAATCGATTTCAGGGCTCCACTCTGGGTTTTCTATCTGGATTTACTTCTATAGTATTTTCTGTATTTCAATATAGCTGCAACGGAAGTTTCAAATCAGAGTTTTCCTTCCCCTATATGAACAGCCTTCTTGGGTTGTTGAGCTCCATCTACCCAAAGCAACTGTTTTATAAGGTGCTAGTTTTTCACCTTCACATATTCTCCGGCTTGGAACTGCACTTCGTTATCAGAGGCTATTTGAGACGCATATGCCACAGAAGCATTTTATAGACAGTGGGAGCTTGTCCCCACTATCACCCCCAGCTATGACAACCTTTGGAACATATACAGTATAATGTACATATATAAACATTATATATATTACATGTTTTAGAAGCTCAAAAAGTTTCTTGACAAAATCCAAAGAAGGATCTGTAATTAATCCTAACTTTACATCTCCCCTTCTGTCACTTTCTCACAGATGTGATGTAGCTTCCCTATGTCTTTTCTACAAATATTTTCATGGTAACTGCTCTGATGAGATTTTTCTCTGGTACCCCAAATACGTGAATTTAAGCATGTTACTAGATTGGCATCTAGGTCCCACCTGTTTACTGCTGAAGTAGCTAAATGCAACTGCCATTTCTACTCCAACAGTTTATTTTCTTGCACTTCCCACCAGTGATATGCCCTTCTGTTTCCTTGTTACCCTGATAACTATAATCTTCAAAAATTTAAATGCAACGTCAGTTGCCATCTTTTGTCTACTTGAATCCTGTACGTCTTTTGACCTTTCCTCATAGTCTTCTCTCGTTTTCATTCCCTGTAACCCCCCGCATACTAGTGGCATTACCATGAAATGATTAAAAAATTAAAAAATAAAACTGTTGGTAAACAAAACAATAGAATGTAAGACAAAATAGTACATAACATAAACAAACACAAATATAGAAAAGTTTGTTTACAGAAGAAAAAATACATGAAAATATATGTCAGGATTTAAGCCTAAAATACAGAAAATATCATGTATTATACAGATACATAATTGCTTACTTAAACTTTTCATAACTTTTGGCATAAGCACCAACTGCATGAGTAACATCACAACTAAAGAGACAATTGTCGAAATTGATGGGAGAGTTCATTTTACATATATATATATATATATATATTAGTTACCTTCCTCTCTCTCTCTCTCTCTCTCATATATATATATATATATATATATAAAGTGGTCACAGAAGTCAACACCAAGCATTGATAGTCTTGTTTCATGCTTGAGCACAAGGGTATGTGTATTGTGTTTAGGCTCAACTATTTATATATGCTGTTCAGTTGTGTATTATGTGTAGCCAGGTCTCTTGTATTATCTTTATAGCTATTGGGTAGGTAGTAATGGTTATGTTTCAAAATAATCTAGAGCCTGTTGAGTAATAATTATTGATTTGAATGCAGTTATTTGTAGCTACACATAAACACAATTAAATGTAATAATAATAATAATAAAGTAAGCAATAATAAATAATGAGTAAAAAATTAACATTATGAAATAGCTACAAGTAACCCTATGATTGCAGTCAAGCATGAAACAGACTGTGTTCCCCTCAGTGTCAACTCTTATATTTATGCTCTAATCATGATACTGAGCACTTTAATTCATAAATACAGCATACCTTGAAACTATATTTTTATATTTTCTTTTTAGATTTATAAATCTAACATGTTTCGCTTTTATTAAAGCTTCATCAGAGAATGAAATATAGAGGAAAAAACGAAAAATCTCCTATTTTTATTTTTTGTGTTCGTTTTTCATTGGTTAAGCAAACCTTAGAATTATGATACACATACACACATGAATTATACACACAAATGCTGCTTGACAAGATGGCTACAAATGATGCCTGCTTAACCAATGCAAAACAACACAAAAATTAAAATACCAGAATTTTCTTTTTCTCCTCCAGATTTCATTCTTTCATTCTTTAATTCTTTCATTCTTTAATTCTTTCATTCTGTCATTCTTTAATTCTTTCATTCTTTAATAAAAGCAAAACATGTTAGATTTATAAATGTTTCCTGTTTCTTCCTTATAATGTTGTCAGATTCCAATTTATATTTGATCCCAATTCATTTATATATATATATATTAATATTTTACTGTACTTTTGTGATTGTACTGAATATTTCCTTACATCTGTCCCCCCTTCCAAGAAAAATAAGTGTTGATTGGTTCATTTTAAAACACTATTCCCAAATTGTGTTCCTCAGCTAATGGTAAGCTGTATGCTCAATTTTCCCTTACTCAAGATGATTGCAAAATTCAGGTACACAAATTCATCTGTTTCCTATCTTTTTCCTATTCTCTCTTTGTTTTTTTTTATTTTCAAGATTGAACAATTCTTTCTTTAGGGAGAATGTTTTATTATCCACAGATAAATATATGAAATTGGTTTATAAAATTCAATTTTTCCATCACACATAACACAAATACATACTCCTGTCAACATTGATTTTGATCACTTCAGTAAACTACAGATCTTATTCAAAACAAAATCATTATACTGTATTAGGAAACATTGAAAAATAATTCTTTCATCTCTTTTGACTTATATGAAAACAACAAAACGTTTGTCTGTCATACACCTCATCTTATTTGATTCAAAATAATTCCTCAAACTATTCCTGCTTACTTTTCACTTTAAAGTTTATTTTTCAGGTTTACTATATTTATTTACTGCCCAAATTTACAAATAATTACTAAATATTAATCTGACCCTGAGAAGGAGATACTTAATCAAAGCAGATGATTTTGTTTTTGATCCTTTCTACAATCCACTGACAAGAAATATAAATCTGGATCTTGGATCATTTCTTCTGCCTTCACAATTGTTAAAATTTTGTTGCCTCAACACACTTTCATTTGAATTCAATTAGTCAAGTCAAGAATTACTAGGGAAAATAACAAAATCACATTTCAATTAATTCAATGAAAGTAACCATTATACAAGTTACTTACACAAGACCAACCTGAAATTTTTGTTCAAAGCGAGATAAGTGAGGCAGAGTAGAAGTTTGACTTGAACAACTTATTAGCAACGTATCTGTACATAGAAACATATATAAAATGTTTGTGTGAACACACATTTATATGCACAGATGAGAAAAAACTAAGGTTCTCTTAACCAAGTAGAGATTTCCGAAAAGATTCTAATGTTTATCAGATTTTAGGTCCTATTGGTCCTCATCATTGTTGTTATCACGTTTTCACTTGTTGTACTCTCTGGCTTTCCTCCATTGTATATGAATCTGGATAACTATTAGGTGTTACTGTAGAGGATTTAACAAAGTCTGAAACATAATCCCATACAAAACCAACTGGGTATAAATCTGGTGAGTACAGTAGTCAATAGAGTACTAGGAAGACAACTGAGTGATTATCTGGAAACCAGTTTCATACCATTTAGCCATAATGGAGTTTGGGGAGTTGAATTATCTTGCTGGAAATATGACAAGCATAAAAGGGTTCAAATGATCTGTGTATGTTAAAACTATCAAAATAGACACCAGTTTTCTTAGTGATCTTTGCAACCTCTAACAGAATACACCCTTCACCATTACAAAGCCACCAGCTTGCCCTGCTGACAAATTGGATCTATAACCCACATGTTGTTTCCTCCTTACATAAACTCTATTGTCTGTCCCAAAGGACTGGTAATGCAATTTGTCTGATCACAGCACCAATCTTCTACATCCAATGTCAATATTCTCTGGTCCAGGTGAGATTTAATAATGCCGTGAAGACAATAATGGTACCACCCTTCTCATTCTTGCTTCACTTGTGGGTACTCACAGTTTTTATGTATTTCTAATAGCTATTTGTAATTCATGCATTCCTTGTATACCCTTGCTTGAGAAAAACCTGCAGTTGCCACTTCAGAACTAGTGTGATTTATTTTTTGAAACCAATCATTCTGCAGTTAAGTAGTGCCAAATATTGCCTAGATCTCACAGTTGTCACAGCTACACTGCCTCTTTATCATATGTATGTCATCTGGCTGAATCCAATTCTATAAGTGGGAGATGGTGCAACCATCCATTGCATTGCTGACACTAATTTCTTAGCAATAGTATTTTGTTTATATGATAAGTATAGACACCTTTAAAAATCCATTCAGTTATAATTTATTTCATGAATATAGAAAAATATATTTCATCTCTTCAGACCAATAATAAATTAACTCAATTTATCCAGATGAAAAGAAAAGGGAGAGGAAAAGAGAAAAAGTTTTAATTAAAAGAGGGAGAAAGAAAAAGAAAAATTTCAATTTAAGATTTAAAAAAAATATTGGGTGGAAAGGAGAATGAGGGAGAGAGAGATAGGGAAGAGGGGGGAGAGGAGAGGGAGGGAAAGAAGGAAGAATTAAACATGAGCTGATAGGGTGACCTAGAAATTATTTTTTTCTTTAAGGACTGGACAAGTTAAAAAATAGGGCAAGGGAGAGGAGTGATCAGACTCAAGTAGATTCATGGAATTGTCATGTCATTTTTGACAGTGAAACCATCATCATCATCGCATTATAATCATCACAATTTCAAATTGATAATAATAATATGATAATAATAAAGATGAATATATTTTTGTATATTTATGAAATATAACCAAATGGATTTTTAAGGGTGTCTGTACTCATTATTATATTGCTCTGTTCTTACATTGAGCTCTCTTTGAATTAATGTCCTCCTTGGAATTATCTCTACTAATTATCAATTTATATTATATAAATGAACCAAAACATTAGCCACTTGTCATTCATGTACCCACAAAACCAAACCTTTTCTTACCCAGTATAGACTCTACTATATAATTTTTAAAAGTTTCCTCTGAAAAGATGGAAACAACAATCTTTTAACTGCTGGAAGCTATATGATGCAGGTTCTGCAGAGAGAACTTGCTCTAATGAACATCAGATAAGATGCGCAATGGAATTGAAATCTGGGGAATTTTGTGGTCAGGTTAACAGAGTTTTCTTCATGTTTCTGAAACTATTCCCATATACAACTCATGCATTGAGGTAAGATGCATTGTCCTTTTAAAAGATGCCACTACCATTGTAGAAGTCTACTTCCATGAAGAGTTATGCTTGCTCTTCAATGATGTTGAGGTCAAAGTACCTTCTACAGGATTGAGAGGGCCTAGTGTTGTCCAGTAGAATGTTGATAAAACCAACAAATCTAGCCTACATAGTTTTGTTTTTCCCCTGCGGTACACTTAGTGTCATCATTTCAGGATGCACATCTATCCTGCTATTAAACCTATTCAACAGAAAATGGAAAAACATTGGACTTTTTTCATTGATAGAAGGTCCAGTTTTGACAGTTAATTACCCATTGAAAATACCAGGGCATTGGTTAGTATGGCTGCTCTGACTGGCCTGCAGCTACACAGCTCTTTACGCAACAAAGATCAAAGTACTGTGTTTTGTGATATATACCTTCATCTTCGCCAAATACATCGGTATTTTGTACCACAGTAGCCCTTCTGTCCATTTGTGTTTAGCTACTGTTCACTTCTTACATTGTCTTGTTGACAGTTGGTAATTTCTCCCTCTTTGAACCATTGCCAATAAGTACTCAGCACAATTGAACCTGAGTACCCAACATTTCAGAAATTCTTTGACCTAGTCTTCTGGTTGTAATATCTTGGTCTTTATCAAAATCACTTAAATCTTTTTTCTTGTCTATAATTGAATATTCAACACATCAAAATAAAATGCTCACTACTTACCTACTTACCTCCCTCCAACCCTGAGATATGCAGTTGATATGAGATATTCTTGCCACATGTTACACATCATGTTTTAATATCCCATTGTATATTCATATTTGTTCTATTGGAATATTAAAATAAACCAGTTTTTAAGTAGCATTTCATTGATACAACATTTTATTTTTGTGACCAGTAACTTCATTCAGAGAAAAAAAAAACTTTCATATCTGTGAAAATATAGACTGATGTTCAAATGAACTAACAAAATGTAATGATTGTGCATGAAAAAGCCAACAGACAAGATGTAGCATTTGTTATTGATGGATAAGAAACAATTTGATTTTTGGCACTTATTCAAAGGCAACTTTTATATTTATCGTTCACTGTTACTTGAAAATTAACTTGTGTTTTTTTGTGATAAAATTGATTTGATTTTTAAAAAAAGAGAAAAAACAGTAAGAAGAAAGAAAAAAAAATGTTTGCTTACTTCCTACAGACATTATCAAAAGTCGAATGTAGAGATTTCCTGTCAGTTCAATCTAAATAATCAAAATATGAAATTATCTACAAATGAATCATTGATCAGTCCATTAATTAGTAAACCTGTGTTCTATTTATATCAATAGACTTCTTTGATTTATTAAGTAGATGCCCAGTTCTTTTTTTGTACCAGAATGCACCACTTTCAGAAGAGATCAAACTTTCAGGTAAAATTACACAAAGTTGATAAAGATGTTATTTGTTAGCATATGCCCTCTTTTAAACGCCACTGAGCAAGGACTTCTCACTTTCTTATTTAGAGAATAATAAGGGTTCAAAGAATATTGTGTTAAAAAATAATTTCCTGTTCAAAGAATTTTGTTAAACATAATTTCTTGTTCAAAGATTGTTAAAAAAAGATAATTTCTTGTTCAAGAAATATTGGGTCAAAAACTTAAATTTACAGACTTCAGTTAAATCCTATTCAATTCTAAATTCTTATTAAAAATGTACTAAATTTTCACAAGTCAGCTACTTTATTACATTAACCCTGTCTTCTGAATATATGTGAGAATTTTTCTTTTTGTCAACCAGTAAGAATTTTTTTTTAATGCTCAGTGTTTCTTCAAAACCAATTTATTTTCTAGACTTAATTATCATATAATTGAGATTACTCAAAAGTATCTATCCAAATTATTTGAACTTAGTTTTCTTTTTTAATTTATAACATGCAAAGGATTACTGTATACTCCCTTGGTAATTTTTATTATTTTTAGAAACTGTTTTTAGAATTTTAATAAAGCCCAAACATACAAAACTGGATTTATATATGTTCTTCTAGTGAATTAAACACTATTCATGAAATTTAAAAAGCCTACAAAAATAGTGTTTAATATTTTTGTTGTTAATTTTCAAGAAGAAAAAAAAACATAAATCCAGATGCTTATAAACTGTTTGTAAATTTGTTGAGAACAAATGAAAGAAATGTAAGGAAAATTAATATTTTTTTTTAAATTTATAATTGCAGTGACTTGTCTTTGTGTTTATTTCAATTTTCTTGTCCAGATATTTTTATATAGTTTTCAATAAAAACCTTTTCATAACTATATCTTTATAGTATAGTAAATGATAAATATTGTATTGTAGTTGGTTCCCATAGATTTATAAACTTGTAAATTTAAAATAATTCCTGTAAATAAACAATCTAATAAAATAAATGGTGTTTAATTCTTTTGTTGTCAATTCTTGAGAATGTTTGGGTTTTATTAAAATTCTAAAAATATCTTTTTAAAACAATAAAAATTGCAGAGTAAGTCTACATTAAAGCAGTGTCAAGTGAAAAACCTGTCCTTTTGATGCACTGTTTTTGCAGGTACAAATGTTAAATTTTACTGTACAATTTATAAGCATAAGAACCAGTCTGTTTTTATTTATAATAAATTCTTGTAGATACCGATTCTCTTTAGAATATATTTTGTTTTTCATGATAAATAAGGAAGTAAAAATTATTCATAGCATATTTGTTTGCCTTATTTTCTTTGTTCTTGAGTAGAGCTATCTAAAACTAGAAATAACGAAGCTTCTATGAAAATGACATTGATAAATTATTTATTTCATGTTGTAAAGCACTGTTTCAGTATTTATTTGTGAAAGATTAAAAAAGAAACCATTCTTTGTATTTTGATTAGGTCTTAAAGTCTTTGGAATTCTGTATTCTAGGAATTCACTTTTTGGATATACTCGGGGTTACTTCTAAAATAAGGGCTCTTATTTATTTCTGTTCAAGCTAAAACAGATACAAGGAATATAATAACACCAGTGGATAGAGCAGGTTTTCAACTACAGTCTTTTCACATAGTCACCACCACTGGTTATGCATTTCTGCCAGCAATGAACAAGAGTATGCATTTTGTGACTGCCCAGATGAGGCTTGTCAAACACATCACTGTTACCACTGCTGAAGCCGAATCACCATTTTCTAACTGTGCTCACGTTTACTGTTTGGTTTCTATAAATGGTCACAAAGCATTGTTGATTGTCAATAGGTTCAGTTTTTTTGCATAGAGGAATTCAGTGATACACTTCTGCTTTGTGCACACTTTCATGCCAGATACCATTTTACAAGATTACGGATTATTGGTGGTCATACAATCAACATCCATCTCTGACATCATGAGCAAACATAATAAAATAATTGACATTACTTTCAGAGTGAACCTCATGTGTTTTGTGTACACACACACACACACACACATATGTGTATGTGTTGTTTAAAATTTGATATATTTATAGGGGAAGAGTGCTCAGTATCAGAGATAGGTCATTTAAAAACACTGTGTGGACATCAGAATCAACACTGTCATTTTCAAACCTCAATGCTATCTTCCAACCAAGTGTAACTACTCTTTTAGATAGCCCTATATATATATATATATATATATGGGTCAATGAGACAATAAGGGAACTAAGGAAAGGATTAAACTGCCTCTTCCCAGTTCTTTTGTTTAGGGTTATTTACAATAATAAACTCTAGATTGCTTATTTAGATATTCATTCATTATTTTATTACTGTATATATTTCATTTATTCATTTTGGGGATATTTCTCTTTGGTTCTAAGTTTTAGAATAAAGTTTATTGGATTTAGGTTATGTGATTTTATTTAGTTGTTTTGGTCATGATGCGGTTGTAGGTAGTATATTAGAAATTTGTTTTTGCATCCATATTTGGAAAAAAATTTCTGATCTTTTGTTTAGGAGTTTATCTTGTTCTGGAAAGATAATTATCACTATTTTCTGGAGACAAAAAACTTTACATGCAAAACATCATTTAACAACAAAAAATATACAAACACTGCAACCTTCTCAAAGTATAAATGGCAAAAAAGTACAAACTAAAGAGCAAATTAAAGTACACCAAAAATAACATTGGAAATAAAAAAAAAAACAGCAGCAGTTTAACAACACCTCAAAACAGTGTTATCTTTGCTTAGGAAAAATTAATGATAATTACCTTTCCAAAACAAGATGAATTTCTAAACAAAAGATCACAGTTCATTTCCAAATGCAGACATGAAAACAAATTCCTACTAAACTACCTGCAACCGCATTGTGGCCCAAAAAACTAAATCAAATCTCAACCTAAACCTACCAAAACTAAAGAAAAATAAGAATCAGATTAGGCTAATAAATTTTCAGCAACTATTCATTTGCATATCTGTATATTGTATCTATTAAAAAGCTTTGATAATTTAAGTGGTAATTTTATAAGTACATGCAAGTACTGAATTTACCAAATATGAAACAATAAAATTTACTGATATGCAGATGTTTTGTAAGTACCCCTCATGGTTATGGCTAAGATAAAGAAACAGTATAGACACTAGAAGAATCATGTTAAGCACTTTTTTCTATTTTTGAGTTGGAATGCAGATAAATATCTACTTGCTAAGCAGTCTTTCTTCTTACATATTTACATTTGTGGCATTTTTTGACTAAATCAATAACTGATTATTGCAAAGTTATGACTTCTTAATACCTTAAAAGAAAAAAAATGTATTTGTAGACTTACTATATGCCTACATTAAAAGGTCTCTCCTGGTGTCTCACTATAGAAATACGAATATTTTTTTTTGTGTGCCAGTTATGAAACATAAGGAGTGAGAGGGAGTGGGATCATGAAAATATTTTATTTACAAGGACTTATAATTATAACTATAAAAATTGAAAGTTGTTCCAGTTTGAGACTTGGAAATTATGATAAAGTTCTATATATGGTAAGTTTAAGAGAATCAACTTCACTGCCATATAACAATTGTTTTTTGTCTGCCCTTAAATATTTGTTGCTTTATTATAAATATTGCATTTTCATGTAGGTATACTGTTTGTTTTTTAATGCCATGTCCTTTTAAGACATAGGAGATCTTGGGTCTCTACACTCACCTTTTCTTTAATATATGAATTGCCATGATTTGTTGGGAAAGATAGGTGAGAGGTTTCCATTGTCTTCATGTTTTTAAATTCTAAGTAGTCTTTCTCCAATTACCTGCCAACCAATGCTAGGTAGTAGTTTTCCCTGCTATTTAACTCTTAGCTTGGGTAGACAAAAGATGGTTTTTTGCCTTTCCTAAGCACATTTTTGCAAAGTAAACATAACTGACTTAGATGGAATTTGAACTCAGATTATCAGTTTCATTTCCATACTGTTAACCATTACACAATTTGTGCATGTCCTCATTATGTAAGTCCTCAAAATAATGAGACAAAACTTTCTGGGTAGGTTTTAATTGAGAAAAACTATTACCTATTTATGTTAAATCTATTATTTTGCAGCCAAGATCATACTGTGTGGGTGTATTCTTTCAACTGAAAAAAAATGTTTTCTGTGTTTTGAATATTATCAGACTATTTTGGTATTGATTTGATGTTTTTTATGCCATTGCCTACATTTATTTATTACTACTTTTCATTATTTAAATTAAAATAATAATAATAATAAGTTCTGTACTTCATTGAAGCTAATTATCTGATTTTAAGAACAGAAATCCTTTTGTTATCAGATTTTTACATTAGCTGTATTAGATTATCTTTTTCTTTAATTAATGATATACAATTATTTAAACTAATCCATCAAGCATTTTTATGTAGAATAGAAAGTGTGTCTTCATCCTTGTAAAATAGATTTCAATCCTTTTGATTATATCAAGATTTATAAAAATATATAATTGATCATTTCTCAATATTTTGAATTCTTTTTTTTTTAATTTACCCCAATATTGGTAAAATTTTTACTGATAGATGATACTTAGAAAAATGGCAAGATATGGAAATGTCGTTTAAGTGACCTTTAAATAACAGAAACTTCAGTTTTGATGGACAACCATTAAGTGAAGCTATTTGCTTTGTCTAACACAGATTTGTATTTGTTCTCAGTTACTAACAAAACCAAATCCACAAACATTCAATGCCTGAAATATGGTTTAAAAAGAAAAGCCAAAATACTGTGCTGACCTTTTTTTTTTTCTTCTTTTTAGACATTTCTCAGTTTATGCCAGTAATTTAATTATCTTTGCCTTTATCTTGTTATTTGGATAGACAATTTTGAAGGTGGTTATCCTGCTTGAAATAGATGTTCTTTACTTATGGTATAATGCATTGAAATCAAGATTCCTTCAGAATGTTTATGATTTCAACAGTTATTGAGGCAAATGTAAACGTTTTTATCACATTTTTTTTTTACTTAAGGCTTTGATTGATGGTAGAAATCAAACTGAGTTGATAAACTGTTGAGATCTTGTGATAAATTATTTGAATCTAAAAGACCGCAATGTTTTGTGCTATTCACATGTAGGAAGCCATTTGCAATGTGAAAAGTGTGTGTAGATGAGTGCAATCTTTATAATACCATCAGCTGAGGAATATTCATGAGTTCGGTATTTATTTAAGGAATTGCTTGAAGTTTCTGCTTGTATTTGCATCACAGGATTGATCTGTTTGCAAGAACAGTTCTTTAATCTCAAAATGTTAGTGAAAAATACCTTATTTATCTCACATTTGGAAAACTAAAGTTTGATTCTGATTCAGAGTTGTTTTTCAGTTGCCATTTGTTTTTATAGCAAAATGTTTAACATTATATTAGAAATAAGATTGAAAATAACACTGAATCACATTCACACTAAGCTTTCTTGAAGACCCTTTTTACCAAGTATATAGAAGAATAAGATACTATTAGTCTATTGATTAACAGTCTTTTTCTATTAAAAAAACAAATGTGACTTCTTTGTTGTCTGGAGGTGTGTATAATAGACAAGATACAGCCACTCTACCTAATTTACTAAACATTAACATGCTGTTAACCTAATCACACTTTATATGTGAAATCACTGTTAGCAGAACAAAATCTTAATATCAATCAATGTTCAATTAATCCAGGTCTATGTAAGGTAGTTGTGTTTTGTACAAGAGAGAATGATGGAGAGAGAGAGAGAATGTAATTATGTATATTTATATATATACATATGTATGTATACAAGTGTAATAGTTGCCACTTGACCATGTAGTGAAAGAAGGTACATTTGTTTTCAATGTAGCAAGGATGGTTTACGCATGCAAGGTTTTCAGCTAGTCGTGCAAATGTATTTCATCTTTGAGTATGTTATGATGACCACAACATAGGAGAACAGAGAAAATTAATTTATTGATTATGGTTTTGGTTGATTTTTCATCTGTTCATATACATATCTATAGATCTGCTTTGAACAGCTTGCTTGGCTGTGTATAGTTTCTGATTGGTTGGTTGAACTATCTATTTTTAGAAATGGTAACATTTTGGTTTCCTTGTTATTATTTGTTTATTTCTTTTCTTGGTTGTGAAAACATTCTGATTTGTTGGTTGAACTATGGCTTTGTTTGCATGGTGATTTTTATTATCTGTCTATTTTTAGAGATGGTGAAATTTTGGTCTCCTTGTTATTGATTTATTTATCAATCACCACACCACATATGTTTCCATGTCTACCTGATTAACTGTTCCTTCTAGTCATCTTTCCAGTGTCTGAAAAAGAGTGTCTTTCAGTGAAATCTCTGCACCTATTGACAGTCATAGCCCATTAATGAAGAGTGGGTAAAGGGTTCTGGCAGTATCTTGACTTGTAGAAATTTCCATTAGGTCCAAATCAATCTACATAAAAGACATTGCTGTTTAATTGTAATTAGTTGGTTGATGATCTAGTAAAAGTAGATTTCACCACAGAAATGCATAGTCATTCATTGAAGAAGAAAATTTGCAAATTTCATTGTTTCAAAACATTCTTTTATTTTTTTGAATACAACTTTATTCATTACAAATGTTGGATATTTATGTTGTATTTTCATTCAAATGTACAAAAAGGTTAAACCATTTTAACATGCTATTCTTCTGGAATAATAATGCAATATTCAAAGACCGAAAAGGGCTTTAAATATGTAAACATATTTCTCAACTTGAGCTTTTGTTTTCTTATTTTTGTTTTATATTGCAAAACACAGATGTTTTTAGTATCAAAAACTGTAACCATAAACAAATGTTAGATTTATTTGTAAAGAATGCTGGCAAATTTTGAACTGGTCATGAAAATTGATCTGAAGAAATTCAATTAAAAAAAATAAAACTAACTTTCCTTTTTATTAAAGGAAGTCAAATGTAAATAAAGTTATAGAAATGATGCCTCAAGAAGGCTTAGTAGTTCTTTGTGTTGATCAAATCATCATGTCTACTTGATTAATATACTTTCAATCAATAAATCCACAATTTGACACATCAAAGAGCTTTTGGATTTATTTAATTTAACTACATTGCTTTTCTGCAGGTTTTCCCAACTTTTTGAAGGTAAATTTTAGGAATTGAGGTTCAACATTTTACTATGAATTATGTTTTGACTATGTTTATATTTATGTCTTATTATAATATTAGTAGTTTCACTTTTAAAAGCAATAATTATATTTTTTCTTATTGTAACTTTCAAAAATAATTTTTTTTTTTTTTTTAAATGTATTACTGGTAATTATTTTACTATGAAAATGTTTTATACTATCATAGTGTTTTGACCCCAATTTGAGGTTTCACTATTCGCCCATACCTTATACCCTAACGGGTGCTAACACCCCATTGACTTGGAATAAATATATTTAATCTATACATTGAAAGATAATATTGTAATGAGTTAACTCTTCTCAACATAAACAGATAATGTTTTTGGTTCATGTGATTATATAAGAAATATTTGTATTGTTGCTAGGGAGAATATAAATGCATGTAAATGTTATTTATTTGATATTATTGAATTTGAACAATTAAAAAATAAAAAAAATAACTATTATTTTGTCCAAGTGTAAAATCTATGTAGGTGTATTTTTGCTGTAGTGACTTAATCGGTTGAAAGTATCTGGATTATGTATCAAGTGATTTTAGATCAATTCAATAAAGTCAGTTTTGGATTGGTTCATTCATCAGTAAGATAACATATGCCAATGTGTATTGAACTCTTATCTGCTATGACCTCCACCAGTTGTTCTAAGCATTATTTTCTTTCTTCTTCTACTCTCAGAAGTAATTCTTTACTGCTGAATGAAACTTACTGCCAAGATTTATTAATAAAAAATCCAAGCTAGCAAAATCTATCACATTCTCCTCTCTGTCTGTCTGTCTCTCTTGCCAAACAACCAGATTAACTGGTACCTTTTTGATATATGCAGTAGCAAAAATGATTATCTTTAGCTTCTCTTTCCAATAAATTTCTAATGATATTTTTTCTAGAATTATAGAAATATACTCTAAAATATTAAAGATATTTTTACAATCCAAAAATCTTGTCTTGTGTCCATTTAAAAAATTGAAAAGGTCTTTTTCTCTATATATTTTTATTCTAGAACTCTTTTATTAACTTTCTGCATTTAAGTCAAGTTGGTTAAAAGAAAATGAATCCTAACCCTAACAATTTCATTTGTACAATGTTAAAATAATTTCCCTTTCTCTCCCTCTACACCCCTCTCTCCCACTCTATCTTCCTCTCTCTACCTCTACACCTTTCTTTCACTCTCTGTCTTCCTCTATTCCCCCCACACACACCCTCTCTCAATGGTGCTAATTGTCAAATCAATAGATGGGGAAAATGAAGGATGCTAGATTCTGTAGAAAAAAACAGAACTTATTAATCTATCATTTCTGGTTCACTCAATTCAATAACTATTATAATTGATTTTTCTGCCTAATCTTTCCTTTATTGATCTCTTCTTTTTGCATAAGCTTGATTCTCAGCTTACAAGATTATTATCTCACATATGGTTCATGTTATTAATAAACGTTTGAAAACATTCCATTCCATTCTCCGTGCTTCTTTTAGAATCACTAAGTTCTTTACAATTCATATTATGGGATTTCTGATCTCAGTACAGATTCCTCTACATACGCATCCTCAAATCTGGACAGTCACATTAGGCAAGCAATTGTCTTATGTCCATGAGGATTATTCAACTAGTTAATCTGTAGAAATTATTACCCAAGAAATTGGTAGAATGTTTCAATATTCTCACCTGAAAACACCAGCATAATTATTTGACTGTTGTGCTTTATTATAAACACCTGTTTTTTACTTTTTTTTTAGAATTTTTTTTATTGATCAAATGTTTTTTAACAATTTTCCTTGTCACACCAAAAAAAATACATAACTACATAAACACACACACATATTTTTGCTAAAATGACATTGAGAAAATGTTTTTTGTTTTAGCTTTTAACCAATTTCAACAGTTCATCTTTGTCATTCAAAATATCTTATAGTAAATTCAGTTATTATGTCTATAAATGACCAATTAGAAATAACATAAAAATATATACAGATTTTATATACTGTCACATCCAGCAGAAGTTAAATTATTTATCCAACTTTAGATATATTTTTATTTGTATTTTATTGACTCCAGAAAAAAACTCACACACAATGTAGATATTTCTCAAAAATTGATTTAATGACGAGAATAACTTTAATATTGATGAATATTTACTGTTTATGACAAACCGTATTGAATATAAAGAAACAAACTATTGTATTCAATCCATGTCATTTTAAGGTAAATTACATGCTGCATGATTCTAAAAAAAAAAGTCTAATCTTGTTCACTTATAATAACAGTTTGATATTCCTTCACTAGTTAGGAAACCTGAGTAAATGGAGATCTTTACATTTTCAACTGCTAAGATAACCATAAGCTGCATATGACAATTGCAGTAGCTGGTAAAGTGTGTGACACAACTGTAAAAAATTCTGTGAAATTTGCTTATTTGTGATTTGATGAAAATCTCAGTGATTTGATCTTTTATTAATTCTTCTTAGTAGATAATAATTAAAATGCCTAATATTTGTTATGACAAATGTAAATATTTACATGGCTTCATCTAAACACGTCAACTTAACATTCAAGATAATTCATTCATATTTTATCAAAGAAATATCTTATTTGAATTCATTATTTAAAAGTTATATATTTTATGAAACTAATTTTGAATATTTACAAGTATTCATTATGATAAAGATTCATACTATAATTTCATATATTGTGTTTTTATTTTTAATATAAAGCTGGATTGAAAAGTTCATTGGCTGACTATGAAGGAGCAATGCTAGAGCTGTGAAATCTTGCATGCATTCATTTCATCTCTTCTTATTAATAGCTGCATTGTTACTTTCCAGTTAAACTGATATCTGATTGTTCAAAGAAGACTGTATTTCCTGTTAGTCAAAAAAGTCATCAACAGCATATATGATATCATCATCTGAGCCAAGTGTTTTTTCATGTTGGGCAATAAATGATAGTCAAATCAGGAGAATAGGGAGGGTGATCAACAAGTTCAAAGACACAGCCATGCATTGTCTCTGAGAGAGAGAGAGAGAGAGAGATGTCATCATCCCAGATGATAGTCAAATAAGGAGAATAGGGAGGGTGATCAACAGGGTTCAAAGCCACAGTCACACACAGCAGTCATTGAAACCAAGGAATTGTGTGCTGGTGCATTGTCCTGATGAAACAAGACCCATTTTGTCAGTTTTCCTAGGCATTTGGTCTTGATAGCTTTTTGTAAGTACCTCAGAAAGTTGGCATAGGACTCTCCATTGATGGTGTAGCCCTTTTGAAGATAGTCTTTAAACTCAATGTCTCGTAAGGCCATCACCTTCCCTGCAGATGAAATGACCTTGGTCTTTTTCGGAGCAGGTGAGGAGGCATGTTTTCATTGCATGGATTATCGCTTTGTCTCTGGTACAAAGTTATGAATCCAACAATCACGCTTGGTTAGGAAACATTCAAGAAAATCATCTGGATCTGCCTTAAACAATATCTGATTTTTCCATGAGGTGATCAGCCTTGTTCACTTTTAATCAGGTGTCAGAAAACATGGTCAAGCAGAAATCTTTGATATGCCAACTTCATTGTGCAGAATATTCACAACTCTCTCACAGGATATGTTAATAGCATTGGCTATTTGATTTATAGTCAATTGTCTGTCATCCATCACCATGTTTCATTGGTGGTGAGAGTTGCAATATATCCAGACGTGGGTCATCTTTAAGATGATCCCTTCCCCTCCTAAATTCATCTGCCCACTTTTGCACTGTTGCTAAACATGGAGAGTCATTACCTAATGTATTAACCATGTCAGCTTGAATGGGGCTAAACCCTTTTTTCAACTTTATAACAAACACCATGATGCCAAATTTTCAAGAGAAGTTATTACTTATTACTTTTGAAGTGTTCTTTGAACAGTCAAATATCAGTTTATCTGGAATCAATGAAGTTATTAATAAGAAGAGTTGAAATTAATGCATGCAAGATTTCACATCTCTAGCATCAATTCCTTCATAGTCAACTTTTCAGCCCACCCTAATATATTATATGGTTATATTGTAAATTTTCAATTGTTTTCAATATTGATTATTAATCTAAGGGAATTATTAGAAACTTTGAAAATTAAAAGAATCTTTCAAAATCTCTTAATTTTTTCATTTAAATTTACTTTTACTTTATTTTTTCAATTTTCTTATATTTTAAAATAGATGCCAAAAATATTTCATATCTAAATTAAACATTGTAAATTTGATGGGAAAATTGAAGGAATGGAAAATAAAAATGTTTACATCTCTTTTAAAATAACTTTAATCTGATGTAATTTAATTTTTTTCTCTCCAGATCTTTAACAAGAAATGAAAACTCTGTAACCATTTTAAAGCATTTACCATATATATATATATATATATATATATATATATATATATATATATATAAAATGACCTTTAAATCCCCAAAATCACCCTTAAAAATTGGGGGCTATCTTATACTACAATTCTAACAAAGAAACCTTAAATTCTGGGTGATGTTTGTCAATAGGCTAACCTCGGCCTCAGTGCGATAACCAGTAACATATGTGAAAAGATTCACATTTTCAAATAAACTGTTAGTAAAAGTAATAAAACCATTTCTACCTTATATATTACTGACATAACTTCATAATAAATTGCCTATTTGAAGAATAATTCCATATCAATGAAATCAACTTGTATCCTTGCAAGCTCAGCAGAGAAAATGTAAACATCGAGTTATGATGGCGTTCACAAGAATGAAATGTACTATTATTGCACATTATCATACTGTTGTTAGTGGTATCTTGTGATTATCAATGAAGTATAAGTAAATGGCCATTAGTACACCAGGCTGTTTGTAAATTTTTAGATATAGGAAAAGAAGAGGAAGAAGAAAAAGAATCAGTATTTGCAAGAGATCACAAAATGAAATGTAAGCAAAACAATAGTTTCCCTTTTTAGGGGACGTGTGTAGGAAAAACATGATATAGAATTGGTTTTGTTATTTCATTTATTTTAAATTTCTAAGGATACAGTAAGTAATATTTCCAATAGCATCATCTTTACATAATCAATAAGCAGTTGTCTTATACTACAGGTATAGGATAAATTCATGAAAATTTGCTATTTTTTTTTACTTTGTCTTATCTAAAGATTTTCTTATATGTAGAAATATAGAGTAATTAGATTTTTTTATAATATCCCCCCTGATATCTATTGATTTCTGAATGTCTCAACCCAAAGTAAATAATATACAATTTAAATCTTACTGCTTGTCATAAAATGATTCTGTTATTTGAACAATTTTTGTGTTTATATATTTCTTCTTTGAAATCTTATTTACTTCTGTCATATCTTTAACTTTTATTGAACATTGGGCAAAACTGATTGCAATTTTGTTCATTGACTCAAACCTGAACATTTTTACCTTTCTTCTATCCTGAATTTATGATAAGACAAATTATAAGTTTCAATTTAAAATCTTCTTTGGTACAATAATGACTAGTGGAAAAGTACTTATTTGTGTCTTGTCATTTTTGTTTTAGCACGAACAGTGTCTGAAGAGTGGTCATCCAGTGGTGACTCAAAAGATGATGAGGAACGAGAGAGACGGTCACCTCGAGAAAAGGATGGAAAAGACAAAGACAAGGACAGTGATGGTCAGTAAAAATTGTTCTCTTGTTTATTTTTATGTTATCAAGCCAAATAATTCAAAAAGAAATTTATTCAGCTGTATTCTTATTTCTGTTAAAACTAACAGTCTTCCTACCTTTTGAAAAATTTCTAAAATATTTTTACTGTAAATTTTCAAGGATACGTTTAGTCAAATACTTCTGACTTGTATTTTATAACTGATTCCCCATTTGAACAGCTTCTTCCCACAAAGCACTACGCTGTGGAACTGACTCACAAGAATATGTTTCTCGGATCACTACAATCTTAACCTGTTCAAGTCTAGGGTTAACTGTTATCTTCCCCTCCTATCAATATAAACTGCTTCAATGTAACCCTCTGCATTGAGTGGCCCCTGGGCCTTGTACAGAGTGAACCTTACTGTAAGAAAAAAAAACAAAAAAACTGGCATTTGTATTTATCTTGGAGGGACTGCTAAAATGGTCTCAAATCCAACTAAATCACCAAATCTCATAAGTTTTTAGAAGAATTTCTTGAGAACTTTTCAGTACCCTTTCCTAAAAGAGTGTCTGAACTGACTTTGCAAAATATTCATATTTTAAATTTACACAAAGAGACTAGAGAAGTGAATTTCTGCTGTAAAAGAAGCCATGAGTTTATAAGTTCAAATTAAGGAAAGACATCAGTGTCATTTTAATCTTTTTTTATTTTCTTTATATTCTGATTTCTTTTGTTTTTGTCACCAAAACAAGTTTTCATCATCTTATATACAAGAGGCATCTAATAAAATTATCAATGTTTTCCTTTAACCTGTACATATATTTTTAATTAAAAGAAATCCATGAAATCTTTCTGAATTTGAAATTGAAATCTCAACCTGAATGAAAGGATATATTGACATTGAATTAATTTTTTACTTCAGCTGAGATTATCCGTGTCTTTGATGGCAATAACACAATGAAACGGCGATTGTATAGGACAATTTCAGTGAATAAAAATGCTCCTGCACAAGTCATCCTGGTAAGTGTTCAAATAAATCTGTTTTTTTGTTTTTTTTTAATATCTATATTACAAGTAAATATGGATCAGTTCTGGAAGAAATACATTTGCGTTTATAACTCAAATTTTCTTCTCAATATTTTCCTATTTTTATTTGTGAGGAGAACTTAAGTTTGCTGATTTTTCTAGAACCAAGAAAATTTTCACTGAATTTTTTTTTATTAAATAGTAAGGCATATTTTCTATTTTACAGACAATCTAGAACAGTTTAAATTTAGTTGTAAATTATTCACATTTTATTCATTTAATATATTTAACCATTTTAATTGAAGGTAAGACTTGACATTGCTTGCATTATGTTATAAAAAATGTCTTTTAACAGTCTTGTTTGAAGAGCAATACAGTTATTTAGAAAAGGTCAGTTTTTGTATTGTTATCCTAAGGCAGAACATTTCTTTTTTTTTGCTTTATAATGCATTAGCTTATAGGATTGCTTCATAACTGAAATAGTTATATATTTCTTGCCAGTGGTCAGTGTTCAAAACTAGGTAAAAAGCAGGATTTTGAAAGCTGATTTTGAAGGCAACCAGTTTTGCTACCTTCCACACCTGAAATATGGGTACAATACAATTTATTCCTTAACTAAGTTTAGTAATTCTACACATTTTTTAGTTGAAGAAATATTCATGATTGAAAATATAATACTTAGAGTTTTTTTGCTATTCCCTAAATTTTTCATATAAATTTATATTAAATAGAGAAAATTGTATTATTTCTGCCATATTTCTTAATGTCGTCTTTTCATTTTATTTACAGGAGGCAGCCCTTAAAACATTCCACATATCTGATGATCCCAAAAATTACTATGTAACTGAGGCCTCAGAGTATGGTAAGTGATATTCATCTGATAGCAATTAGGTTTGGCACTTTATTTATAAACTTATATTTCAAGATACAAATGCATGTTCTCATTCATGCTTCTATACTAGATAAAAAAAAAGAAAGAAAGGAAAATTTTACAATGGTGCCAATAGCTGTCTATTCATTTTCATTTTATGTATTTAAAAAAATTACTTCACAAAATGACAAAATGCTGTTAGGTCATTATCAAAAAGACAAAATAGAAAGTCAGAATATATTTATAACATTAAAATAACAAGCTGATATAAAAACATTTAAAAAAAAAAACTCCTTTTTTTAAGAAATACAAATCATTTGCTTGCTCTTATTCTTGGTGGCTGTAAAAATGAATTAAATTGGTACATATGAAATTTGTAAATTTTCAGTTCTTGACCATTATCAGTGTTGCTTAATTCAAAAACAAGATCTTATAAGTTAGTCATAAGGCCAGAATATTAGATGTGGCATATTACCCACTGCCCAGTGATATTTTTGATGTTATATGTTACAAAGTTGGAATTTATTTATGCCTTTTGGATACTTATGATTTTTTCCTCTGAAATTTGTCTTTGTTTTTTTACAAAATTCAGTTCCTCATCATGGTACAAATAAAAATGAGCAAAAGAAAATGAAAAAATGATAATAAACATGAACTTAGAAATGAGAAATTAGAAAACTTCATTTTTGCATTTACAAAACCATTTTCAGTTACTCATCAAACACTCATTAAAATGATTAATCACATGCAGATGAAAGTTGTTGAAATTTGTTATTGGAAATTAAATTTAACGAAATTCCTTTATTCATCCCAAATGCTTCTGACATTAATTTCTGTTG
Organism: Acanthosepion lycidas; assembly: GCA_963932145.1. NCBI lineage: Eukaryota > Metazoa > Mollusca > Cephalopoda > Sepiida > Sepiidae > Acanthosepion > Acanthosepion lycidas. Next base: position 4,951,481 of record OZ010583.1, on the reverse strand, counting down.
ATCTTTAGTCTGTGAGCATTTTCCAGAAATTCAAAAATTTGCTCAGAATTATATCTGCCATTTCAGAATTCCATACATAATATATTAAAAACAAAATGAGATCACAATTGACTTATCAAAATTTAGTATCAACTGCTCTAAGGAACTAATTTAACTCCAACCTTTAAAAACTTGGCAAAATCAAAATTGATTAAAAAAATCTCATAAAGCTAAATAAGTCTTACTTTGTTTTTATATTAAATCAATAAATTATATAAACATGCTAAATAAATTTAAATAAATATATTTCCACTAGTTCATAAGCACTATACAAATATCGTACTCCTATATTAATGAGGGTGAGGGCAGATTTGATTAGCACACGTGGAAAATTGACACTGGGAATGTGTAAGGTTGGCCACTCTTGACTTAATGAGTTTAATTTTTTTGATTTCTTTCAAATTAATTAAATAATTCAATTTCTTTATATTTCTAATTTCCAAATGTCTGTTTATATGTTAGTTAAACTCAAACATTGTAGCACACCTTATGGCTTATAAACATTCATTCATAATCAACCCAAGCAACTTTATCTGATCAAATTTTAGTCATTACATTATCTTTGAAAACCTTCTTTTAAAAAAAAAAAAAAACTTGTTTTTTTGTAGGTGAGAAAGAACTTGATGAAAATAGCCCATTTAGACTTCAGCTGAGAACTCCAGACGGAAAGCGACCGTCCATATTTCTCCGTTACAAAGACAAAGACCCAGAAAAGGGATACATTAAAGTATACTCAGGGGGTTTAAAGTAAGTACTGAAAATTGTTTTATTCTATATGAAAATCTTTTCTTATTATTTTCAGACCAGATATAACATGAAGATGCTTTGAAACAAACAAATGTGTCAGAAAGAAAATGGAGGAGTTATACAATCACAAGGTCTGATCAAAAAAATATCAGGGACTCTGGTGCTATAAAAAGAAAACTACAACATATATCAATTCAGCATTTAATCTCTTTCAAAGAAGTCCTCTTCTGAAGCCATGAACTTTATCCAGCATAGTTTCCATTGATGGAAGCATTCCTGAAACTCTCTTTTTGGGATAGCAAGCAGCTGCCTCATTACATTCTCTTGAATTTCTTTGACATCTTGAAATCTTCTTCCTTTTAAGTGGGATTTGATTTTTGAAGAAGAAAAGTTTCAAGGGGTGAGATCAGGGGAATATGGTGGTTGTTAGACCTTAGGAATGTTGTCCTTGCCCAAAAACTGCTGCACAAGCCATGTTCACTAGTGGAACTTCTGTGGTATGCTGAGATGCCCACACTCTACACACTTTCCTTCCAAGTACTGCTATAAACAATAGAAGTGAACAAGAACATTATAATTTAGTGTGCATGATGAACAACAGAGTTAAAGGGTCAATTTGTACCAAGTGGCTTCACTCTACCTACCTTTACCATAGCAACAGTCCCAATACTTTTTTTTATTAGACCTTGTAAAGGAAAAGTATGAAATATACAGCCAAACAATCAGAGGCCAATGAACCATATAGTGAAACTTATTTGTACTTTGATGATTGTAACACACATAGCAGAATTAGACAACATATAGGATAAGAACAGTGCAGTTTTAGAACAAGGAAGGTAATATGTCTAGAATGATATCAGAAAGAGCAATGCAAATCAGTGTATACCTATGTCTTATGGATTACGCAAATTTACAGCCATATCGTGAAACACTGGTTAACCGATGTCAAGCCTGGTCTGTACCTAGATGGGTGATAGCTTGGCAATACGAGGTGCTGTAATCTTGGATGTGTGAGTGGTGTCATGGATAATGGTCTTGGAATTGGAAATCAGAGAGCTAAGTTCCAATTTCAGTCAGGTTTGTTATATTTACTTACCCTTGGGAAAGGTATGAATCCACCCCTTCTACCCCCAACTATGGGTTAATTAGTAGGACTTGTTTCAGTAAATCATTATTATCTTTAAAAGATTCTTACAATCTAAAAATATTTTCTGGCTTTAAATAACCTGCAACAGGTTGCCAAGCCATAAAAAACAAATCAATCATTCAAATCAGATTAATAAAGATTATGCAAAGGTGTTTGATAAAATACATCCCAATGAACTGTTTGGTAAGAATTGATTTATTTGGGAAGGATATTAGAATTATCCAGAACTAATACTGGGAGCAAATCTCTTGCATTAGGATAGAAAATAAATGCAGTAAATAGATAAAAATAGAAAATGGCATCAGAGAAGTGAGGTGATCCTGAAAGAATTAGAAGTCCTACAAGAATTCATTATTGGCAGCCACAACTCCAGCCATCTTTAATCTGCAAAAATTTAAATGCAATGTCAATCACTATCTACTGTCCTCCTGATTGCTCTTTTCTCTTCCCATTCATTATTAGTGTTTCTGTTTCTAAACCCTTTATTTAGTCTGTAGGGGTGGATTGTTCTGGTTCCCCAAGGACACATAGCCCAGTGGTTGAAGTAATCCATTGACTTGACCCAAAGAGTCAGGAGTTCAATACCTGGCCACAGCAGAGGTGAACAAAAACTTGGAGAGTTGAGTTACTAAAAGGGACATAACTGAAAGTGAGATATCCAGAAATGGAATGGTATGTGGAACTAGAACAGTCTATCCCTATAGAGTAAATAAAGGGTTCAGTTTGAAATTCTAATGTATATCACCTGAAGAAGGCTGGGGCATACAACAGCTGAAACATTGTGAATACAACAATAAAGATGAGGACAACAGTCCAAACAATGTGAATATTGTAAATAGTTACAATACCTCATCACAGAAATATAGACAGATCTAAGATTTCATTATAAAATCTATTGACTTCTCCAATAAATGCCTTTGATTTGTACTTTGGAGAACAATTTGAATTGGTTATTAATGTTTCCAAAATGAAATGACCTGAGGAAAATCATCTTTACAAAATCAACTATTTTTTAAAAACTGCCTAACTCTTAGAAGGAAAATGAAAACAGTACTAGATTGGCAGCAAGGTCTCATCATTTTACAGGTGAAATAGCTAGATGTAACTTTAAGCTCTTTGCTAACAGTTTCTTCTATCAACATCTTTCTTGTGGAATACTTTTCCAGCTTCTTACATTCCTGTCAACTTTGATCTTCAAAAATTTAAATTGTTATCTTCTGTCTTCTTAATTCCTCTTTTATTGTTCTCTCTCCTTAATAATGTTTTTCTTTTTCTCATATTCTCTCACATTCAGTAACCCTTTGCGTTTTAGTGGGTTATTGCCTTGCTGGGGGTGAAAAAGAAATTGTGAATCATTATTTCAACGTCTATCTAGAACCAGCAGATATGGAAAAATCCTTACACATTCTTTCAAATCCGTTAGTAATTCTTTCCTGAATTTATTTTTCAAATGTAATATTTCAGCATTATCATTGGGAAAGTTGTTTTATCAGGGGAGGTAACTCAAAAAGATTAATACAATTGTTTCCCTTGTGAAGCTCCTTTTAATCACTGAAATAGTATTACACTTACAGACACGTATTTCTTTATATCTTCTATGTGCCATATCCCTTCTGGATGTTGGCAATCATGGCTCTCCTCAATTTCCTTTTTAGTTCTTAATAACTTTTTTGTCAAGTATTCTGGGAAATTTTGTGCATATAAACATTCAGATAAATATTTAAAATATATTTATTGGGTTTCTCATGCAAGTAAATAATTATTTAAAGTTTTTTTTCATTAGCTCATCAAATATATGTTGTTATCTGTATTAAAATGTCATAAGTGGCGCAACCACTCGAATTCGAAGATGCCAGTCGACTAGGGCGGCTAGCTAATCCCCATTGCAGACGCTTGCTCAGGCACAATTGTGTTTGTTCAGCACCCACAGAGCCCATCTGTGGTTTATACTGCATCTATGCTGAGCAGACTTTAGTTACAGATTTTGGAAGAGAGTGTGTTATCTGACATGATCAAAAGTCTGAACAAAGCTAGTCTCTTAAACCATCAGTCACGATGACTTGTGTCTTTGTGCTAGCACAACCACTGACTACTACCAAGGGTTGCATCTACTCACAAGTCTTGAGTCAACCCCGTGGTATGGGGTTTCAGACACTGCATTTTCCAAAGGTGCCACATGCTGGGATTGCCCCCTCCAGATCGATAACATTAGGAAGACACTTTCCTGATAAATTGACCATGTTGAGATTCAAACCCAGGTCTCATGGTCAGAAAGTAAACATTCTAACCACTCAGCCACATACCCAATTATAATAATAGAATATGGATAATACATACAATATATATAATGATTTATTTTCTCAGTGGCATAGAAGTATAGACCCTTTTGTATTGAGAAATTCATGTGCACCTTTTTTTGTACAATTTGTGTGAACAGAATAAATATCTGAAATGTTCTGTCTTATTTTAGAGTGTCTGTAGGAAGCAAGTTTGTTCCTATAAACAAAGATACAACAACAGACATGGTGATAAGGACAGCTCTTAGGAAATTTGGTTTAGAGGTAAGTATCAAAACATAACACCCAGTTCTCATTACGCTATTAGAAAATAACTCACATTTACAATTTTTTTTTTTCTTACAAATTATATATTTGTAAATAAAACATAACAAAATCTTTTAATGTTGATGAAAATTCATTTATTGTTTACTTCATTTAAAAATTTTGATAGGGACTCTTTTATAAACATGCGCTCAGTTTTTGTGCTATAGTGAAGTAAATAGAAAGCTTCATATTCTCTTTTTAAAAATATATTTTCCTTCAAATTAAATGTTTGCTTATTTTTTTTTTCACCAGAAAAACCCTGAAAAATATAATTTAGTTGAAGTTTTGCTTGACAAAGGAGTAGCAGAAAGAATGCTAGATCGAGAAGAACGTCCTTGGGAACTTATTCAACAAGCCCGTAAAGTGAGTTACTTTTTCATATATATTTGTATAATCATTTTTCTCTTAGAAAACTGTTACTTTCTGTTATAAATATACATTTAGGCAATAATCAAACCTGTGCTTGGATTCAACAGAAAATTTTTAAAGTTTATGAATTAACTGTTTTAATTTAACAATATATTAAAGTTATTTTTCTATAAATAAAATGATTTAATTTCTTTTTAAAATGTTTTATCATAAGTAGTACCAAATGAATTTCTACATGAAGCTGAGTTTTGTGTTTAGTTTCTATCAGTTTTCTAGAATTTTGCTTTCATTTCTTCCCAATTTCACAAGAAATCTTAAGATATTTTTTATTATATGAAGCCCTTAAAAATCCTTTTGTTTTTTTGTTTTTTTTACATGAATCCTTTAAAAATCAATTGTTTTAATATATAACCAGATTTGGATGAGAGAATTGGAATTATTTGTAAATGAAAAAAATACTTTTAATTTTGATTGTCCTTATATTGTTCTTCTTGATATTTTTTCTTCCACATCACATTATAAACGTCCCACTTCAGTGAATTGTATAATTTAATTATATTTTTGCTACTTTCCTTTTCCCCCAATTTTTTTTTTTTTTTTTTTTTTTTACTGAAATTATGAATGAAACTACTCAAGCCACCAAGTTTTAATTATTTTAAGTGATGTTAGGTATCTGAGAATAAAGTAGACATAACATTAGTCTATATTAAAAGTTGTTAAGTATAAGTTGTTTACATTCTATATTAGAAATTGTAGTATCATTCAGATATGCACAGTTTTACTAACAAAAGCAGTTATTAAGATTTCAGGTGTGACTTTTGAAAGCATTTTTACTTTGAGATGATGACAAATTTTCTTTTTAAATATTTTCTTTTATTGTAATTGATTTTTTAAAAAGTTATTTTTCTATCAATTTTTGTTTATGCCTGTCTTTTTATCTTGAAAACATTGTTCCAATTTTAGGAGAAACATTATTTTTTCCTAATAAATGATGAAATCTGAAATGTGTTCTTCATAATTTTAGATATTTACTTGAAATAAAGTTTCATGGCCTTTTATTTATTTATTACTATTCCCCAGGATTCCCTTCGGCAAAATCGGATGACTCGATTCTACATTCAACAAATTGAAGACCCCCATGGACCTAGTATTTCCTTGTTTGTTGGTAATTTACCAAGCAGTCTGTCTCAACGCCAATATGAGAAAATTCTTCTTGACATCATCGGCCCACGTACATTTTTCAACTTTTTTTTCTTGCTTTTCTCTTGCTATTTATCATTTTAAAATTTTGTATTAAATTTATTCTTGCATAAATTATTATTATTTTTCTTTTCTTTTTTTCTACTCATTCAACCTGACCTGAAATTTTTTTTAATGATATTTAAAATAAATCCTTTTGATAGTTATATGTAGTTAATAATTATTTTTCTCTTTTATTCAGAAAACAAGTGGCATTCATTTGATGTGATCTACTATGAATATGGTGCCCTGGTTCTCATTTATAACACAGCAGAGAAAGCTAGCCGTTCATTCCACATCTTAAGGGATACTGTCTTTGATGATAAACAGTTGCTGGCAATGTTACTGCCAAATATTCAGGTATGATTAGTCATGAAATGCTTCTTTTAAAATTACTATCCACGTCCCTACACAATATGCCAATCTGCCACTGGGTGGCATGCTACTAATGATTACCACTGGTGGCCTGCTGTCAGACCACCAGCATGTTCCTCTTGGCAATGTTACAGCTGGTGGGCCACTAGAGGCCCACTGGTGGCTCGCCAGTGGCTGCCACCAAAAAACTGCTGGTGATGCCATGTAGGAATTTTGTCAATTTTACAGTCTTTATCAATCTACATATTCATAAAAGAAACAAAACTTTCTTTTATTAAACAAATTTATCAGTTATTTTGTATTAAGCCGTTTTTTTCTGTTACACTCATAGAATAAGGGAACAATGAGTTTTTGTTCTGTATTCACTATTCAGAAAATACTCACTTACCTTATAAAAGTCTGAAGACGTGCTTGCTGACACCATTTGCAAGGAAGGAAGTCTCCATTATAAAGCTGAGAAAAATACATGGATTTACCACTTAGAAGTTTTGTATATACACATTCTAACTGGTATATAGTCAGTGCCAAGAAATGAATGTGACAGAAATGGTGAAGAAACAAAGTTAGCAGTGACAGTACAACCCTGTGAAATGTTTGCTGTAGAGTATAAAAAGTTAGGAAGGAAACCCTCATCAATACTGGAAAGAGCAATAACAACTACTGGATTTGAGAAACCTATTTTCCTGAAAAATTATTTAAAGAGAAAGATTTTATAAATTTCAATCAACTTCAGTAGTGGCTTCTTGGTCAATGGATGCTAAATGTTTCCTTATAAGGAAACAGCTAACATTATCATTACCATTTATTATGGGAGAAACTTTATATACTATTGAGATCTCACCCTTTCGTAAATTAAATTTGTTTGAATTTACTTCCACTAATACTACACTAGCATTTATTAAACCTTTATTTTAGTAAACATTTAATATCTAAATGTTTACTAAAATAAAGATTTTTTTTATATATATAATTTAGTTCTGTTAAACATTTCTAATTTGTGAAAATGATATCTGTGTACACAAAGCAGAAAATAATGAAAATAAAAACACATATAATCAAAATAATTTACTTTTAACAGTTCCTGATAACTTCCATTCTCTAATTTTAAATAAGTTGTATTCACCTCTGTCTATTTTAGCCACATATGATCCCTGATAATGGAGTGCAGCCATTATTAGTATTTGTCAATGTGAAGAGTGGTGGTTGTCAAGGGACAGAACTCATCACTTCTTTCCGTAAACTTCTGAACCCACATCAGGTCTTTAACTTGGAAGCGGGTGGCCCTCTACCTGGGTAAGTCAATTATATATACCTGACTCTAGAATTAGTGTAAAGGAAAGTTTTTGTACCTTTGTTCTTTTACAACTGAAATTCTCTATAAGCAGAATCATAATTTTAATTTTCTGTCTTGATAGAACAAATGTACATTTAATTTTTAATGAGAATATAACAATCTCTATATTACATTTTCAATTGTTATTGACCACACTTAACATTTTTTACAATTTAGATTGTTTCTATTTTTTAAATGTAGTTATTTTTGTATATTTATTATTTGCACTTTATAGACTTTCCTTTCAGACTTGGCCTAAATTAAAAACAAAAGTGGATATGAATAAATTATGACATGATGTTTAACACTTGTATTATGTCAATTCAAATCAATACAAATTAAAGACTCTTTGCATTATCAAAAACGTGATGATATCATTAATAGTTATTGGGATTTTTGTCTTTAAATTTCAGATTGTATGTTTTCCGAAATGTATCCTATTATAAAATCTTAGTTTGTGGTGGAGATGGTACTGTTGGCTGGGTTCTTTCTTGCTTAGATAATGTATGCCAAGATGCTGTGTGTCAGTCTCCACCATTAGCCATCATTCCTTTGGGAACGGGTAAGTATTTTCGTTTAAATTCATTGTGCAGACTTTTCACATAACAACAATCTCACATTTTTCTGTTTCAAGTTAAAATAACACATATATTAAAAATATACAATTAGAAAACCTCATTGTTAATTTCATAAAGATCTTTGTTAATTTCTTTCATTTAAATGAAGTTAAAAATGATAATGTGAAAATAAATCTGAAGATATTACATTGTTATATTCCATGCTAATAGGAATATATACTTGACAAACATGGTGGATAAAATAAGTAAAGATTTATTGTAAAACCAGCACAATAAGAAATAAGGTAATAGTTATGCACAAGGTCGTCACAAGTCAATCCAGTAGTGAGTGCTGCCATTGGAAGGTCGGTAGTTCTCACGTAAGTTTGAGTCATACTCAACAGATACCAGCTAGACTCTGTAGTCCGTTGACTTACAGATACTTATAGGTTGTTACTACCTATAGTGTAGTCACTCATGGGGGTGACAGGTTAATCATTACATCATACATACTAATAGGTTATATATAATTTATTTCCTATTGGTTATAAGTAGTTTATTTCTTTTTAGTTATAAATAATTTGTTTCCTATTGATTGATTATAAATAGTTTATTTTGTATTGGTTGATTATATATAGCTTTTGTCCTATTGGTTATAAGTAGTTTATTTCCTATTGGTTGGTTATAGATAATTTATTCCTTAGCTGTTATGAAGAATTTATTTCTTGTTGATTGGTTATAAATAATTACCTATGTCAGTTTTAAATGCTATATTACAGTACAGTACAAGAACTTATTTGATATTTATTCTGTTTTGTATTTTCAGGAAATGATTTAGCTCGAGTTTTACGTTGGGGGCCTGGTTATACAGGGGGAGAAGATCCCCTCAATTTATTAAGAGATGTTATAGATGCTGAGGAAATCAAGCTAGACAGGTGGACTGTAATTTTTCACCCCAATGAAAAAGAAATGCCTGATGAAACAAAAGTGGCAATAGCAAATGATACTAATTCTGCTAACACTAATGAAGACAATACGACAATGTTTGTGATGAACAATTATTTCGGCATTGGTATAGATGCCGACCTCTGCTTAGACTTTCACATGGCACGTGAAGAGAAACCTGACAAATTCAATAGTCGGTAAGATCAGTGTTTTTCATTTCAAAGAAAAATATTTTATAGTTTTTGCCTGAGATTTTCAGGTGATTTAAATGTTCAATGTATTTATTTATTTATTTATTTATTTTGTTGTCTTTTTTCTTAACAATATTAAATATAATTTGAAAATAAAAGAGAGGAATTCTTCAAACAATATAATTATCTGAAAAATGGGTGCCTCCAAAAATTTTCTAAAAAAAAAAAAAAAAGAGCATAGCATGATGAAAAAGGCCCCAAATTTTATGAAAACAAAGTTTTATTGTCAAAATGTTTGTTATTATTAAGAAGAAAGGCCAAACTAATTTTTATTATTTTGTTAAATTTTTTAATCCTTTCTAGCACATTTAAAACTTTGGTTAAAAATCTTGTTTTTTTGGCATTAGTGGGTGGGCCAAAGGTTAGTATGGCAAATTTAGCATCTTTTTTGCAGTAAAAAACATTGTTTTGAAAATTCTTGGAAAAAATAAATAATTGTTAGACTTTAATTAAATTTTCAGGACTTTAATTTATTTCCTATAAGACAGAAGGCAGAAAGTATGGTCGTCAGCAAGAGGAAAAGCAAAAGATATGAATGGGAGATTTCAACATCAAAGCAGGTGCAGTGTTTTAATAGAGGAAACAAAGAAAAGACTGCTGGATTGCTATGTGGTATCCTTCCTCTTATATAGCAATGAATGGTTGAATAATCTCCCTAAGGACAAGGGAAAAAACTAGAGGCAGCAGAAATGTGGTTCTCCAGAAGGGTACTGAAAATTCTATGGACAGTGCAAGTAAGCAACAAGGAATCCTTAAAGAAAATGACAACAGAAAGAACACTTCTACACAAAATCAGGAAAAGACAGCTGTAGATTCTTTGGAGACATAATGAGGAAGGAGGGCTTGAAACCTCACATGGAAAAAGGAGATAGTGGAAGGCAGTTTGAGAGATAGTAGAAGATAGTGTAAGTGGATGGCAGAATGGGAGCAGAGGGCTTAGCAAAGGGAGGAAAACTGCTAAGAGTTGCACCAAGATAGAAAGCTGTGGAGAGCCATGATCATCTATGTCCTGAAGGAACATGGCACATAGAAGAAGTAGTATTAAACATATTCTGCTGTGCCTCTTTCCAGTGTACATTTATGAAACAAGTTGGGTTTTTTTTATATTTATTTGTTTTACTTTGTAAATATTAAAAATTAATTATTCTTACATAAACGTGTCATTGTTTTCTTTGTAGTCTACATAATAAAGGAGTTTATTTCAAGATGGGTCTTCGGAAAATGGTAAATAAGAAAGCATGCAAAGACTTGCATCGCTGCATCAAATTAGAAGTGGACGGCAAACTGATCGACCTCCCACAAGTGGAGGGCATTATCATTTTGAACATTCTTAGGTAAGGGTTTTTTAAATAATTATTTTCTCTTTATTGGATTAATAATGTTGGGATGAGAATCTTTTTGTTTTTTCTTACATTTCTCATTTACTAAAGCTAAATTTAAAATATATATCATCCATAATTAAAATAATTTATAAGTTTTCGTTTCTCATCAAAATTGAAACAAATGTATAAAATTCTATTATTCACTCTTTTTTAACATATTATCAAGTAAATTGCACTAAAAATAGTTTATTCTAAAATATATTAAAAATATGTTCTATCTAATGAAGACGTAAATTCTAGTGTCTAATAAAGACCTTATATGCATTTATATAAAGTTGAAAACTGAATATTACACATTACTATAATATCATGGCAAATTTGAAAGGAAATCTCTAAAGAGTTCTTATTGTTTAAAGAATAATCTCTTTTTTTGTTGGTTATAGTTGGGGCTCTGGGGCCAACCCATGGGGTCCAGAAAAAGAGGACTCATTTAACAAGCCTACACACTATGATGGTATGCTAGAAGTAGTGGGTGTCACAGGTGTGGTGCATATGGGCCAGATACAGAGTGGACTACGCAATGGCATCAGGATTGCTCAGGGTGGACATGTAAGGGTTATGTTTATTTTTGCAGTAATTATTTTCTTTCTCTCCATTTTAATTTATTATTTTTTTCATTTTCCAAATAGATTTTGTCTGATTGAAATCTTTTTCTTTTCAGTTACGAATCACACTTTTAACAGATCTACCTGTACAGGTTGATGGGGAACCTTGGATTCAGCCAGCTGGACAAGTTATGGTACTACGTTCAGCTCTTAAGGTAGGTTAGACTAAATCTTTGCTTTCATCTTTAATTATACTAATGTTGTCTCAATACAAGCCCCAAGAGCTACTCAAAGTAGAGGATTACTGTGTGATGTTGTATGAACATAAGAAACAGCAAGTAGTGAAGTTCATGGGGATATACGAGGAAGATAACAGTTAACCTTAGACTAGAAGAGGTCAAGATTGAAGTGTTTGGGAAAACATCCTGCCAGGTCTATTCCACAGAGGATTAGCAGTTATTGGGAAGAAGCTGTCCAAATTAAACTTACTTCTTACTAATGGAATATGGAGGGGATGGTGATTATTCATATTTGTATATGTGGCAAGGTGGGTCCCAGTTGTAAAGGTTAGGGGTAGTGGGATTAAGGAATGTAGCTTGTCAAGACACATAACATGGATATAATGATAAAGCAGCAACATACTGACAACATTTCGTCTTTGGGGAAGGGCTTTAGGACAAAAACTCTATCAAGACAGGCAAGTGAAGACTGGGAAACTCCAACCCAGAGTAAGTTGTTTGTTTTCCAAATTGTAGATAATATTTTTTGAGAGGTTTCTGAATCTGTTGCTTTAAAAAAAAGATCTAAATGTATAATATTTCATTCAAAAAAGAAACTGGTCAATAAAATCTGGTATTGGCATAATCCTTTGGGGGCCATTTCTTGTCCACTGCCAAGCAGCTGGCATTCCACACAGTGATGCAGTATACCAGCACATTCTCAAGAGAGCCAATTGAAAGTGCACTCATGTACCATTGATAGCTTCATTGTCTCTTGTGTCTTTGCATATAAAATTTTGCTTTGTAATGACACACTTGGCCATAAATTTGCTATAGATTTTATATTCTTATGGCAATGGACTTCAAAGAAAATTAGACTAACATCCCCTGGTATTTGGTTCTTCAATAACCTGAAACTATAAGTAGTTATTTAGACAAATAACCTCTGCTTAATCACATATTTTGCATGTAAACATTGTATGACACATTGATACCAATTAAACTTACAAGTAATTGATTATAATATTTATTCCTCACTCAGTGCTTAACTTGGCCTTGGACTAAATTTCACTTAAGCTAGCACTTAGCTAAATATAAATGACCAGGCTTCATTTCAGATAAATAAATGGTGTTCTTTAACCCTTTAGTATTCAACATGCTCAAACCTACTCCATAAATATCGGCTCTCAAAGTCTCACCGTTTACATGACTTCCTACATTATTTGTGATTATGTCGTCATATATTATGCTAGAATATACATGGTGTGGGTTGAACATTGAGAGCCAATATTTATGTGATGGATTTGAGCAGGGTCAATACTAAAGAGTTAAGCAAAGAGCATAATGGATAAATTCTAGTTAAGATTGAAGTGGTCATTCAATTAAATGCTTCAGATTCATGAAAAGTTGCCATTGCACAAATTTGATTTCTGATATGCATAGTTATTCAGATGAAAAAAACAATTTGAACATAAATAAGATTTTGTGGAAAAACTCAAAGAAATTTTAATTTCTTTGAAGTTACTGCTTCCTATACTCATCAATGATGTACCATGAAAAATAAATGTTGGGCTTTTGATGAAAATTAGTCAGCTAATATTTGATTCTATTCTTAAGTTCTTTCAAGTTAAAAAAACCCAAAAAACTTTTAATAAATTAACTAAATTCTAAATAGACTAAGTAAACTTTTAAATGCACTTCTCTCATGTTATAAACATGTGAATGGGTAACGTGAGAGAACAAATGAAATTCGCCCTGCCAGAGTATGTTGACTGCACCCCCCCCTGTAGAGGGGGTAAACCCCACCCAATGAGGCCACCTGTTTGCCATGAGTGGCGATCTATAATGTCTAGGAATGGGATCCTGATGGTTGAGGGCTTCAGGAGTCAAGGTTAGATACTTCAGATTCCCAACACGCCATTTTTGGCACTTACTTGGACTAGAGAGGTGGTCGGAGAGGCCCAATCCAATCAATTGGCTGGTCATGCCAAGCTTATAATGATATCAATTTATGGAGTAGTTTATAAGAAAATACAATACCCCAAATTTACACAGGGATAAAATACCATCTCTCTCCAATATATAGGCATTAAAAGGTAATGATCAAAAGAGATTTGGAGTTAGACATGGCTGTAAGCATAAGATTTGGGAAGTGAAACAAATGGTTTAACAGGTGCTCAGAGTCTCTCTCAAATATGAGTATAATGGTTTGTGTAGCCATTAACCTTTCAATGTGAATGGGTTTCTGCCTTGGCAAGTCACAATGTCAGGCTCCAAAGTGGATAGGAAGCACAGGCATTGAATTTTACTACATAAAAATTATAAATAAGCAAAACAAAAAATCTAAACAATATCTTTCAGACTGTGATTGTGAAAAAGAAATGAATATTGACTTTCCAATATTTCTCATGTTTGCATCCCTAGATGAAACAATAGAAGTCAATAGAAGCAGAGAAATTATATCTGTCTTAGGAAGCTAGGGGATCAGTGATTACCATAGAATCACAATGACAAGAAAAGGAGCAATCAAAACAGACACATATATCCTTATTTTTATCACACTTCAAATCCCTAGAAAAATAAAAATTGGGTACAATATTGAGCCAGTGTAACAATATATTCCTACTCAACTAAGGTGCTTCAAGTGCCAAAAATTTGGATATCATAAACTGCAGGAGTTGTCCAGCATGTGGAAAATGTGACCAAAGGGATTCAGACCACGTGGAAGAAGAATGCCACTCTGAAGTAAGAGATGTGCTAACTGCCAGGAAAACCATCCAGCATACTCATGATCATGTGACTTCTGAAAAAGGGAAATGGAGAAAGTTGAGGTGAAACATAAAACAAAATGTCTCATTCATGGAAGCAAGGCAAATAGTATAAAGCTACATGAAAGGACCTTCCTATGCAAAAAATAATGCAAGGAGCACAATGAATACCAGACAAATACAGAATCCTCATTGAGAAGCTTGTACACTTAGGACCAAATGACTGGCTCAAATTTCAAAACTACCTAAAAGATATATACTCCAAGAAAATAGTAGAAACTGAATCAGAAAAGAAAGACTTGAAATAATAAATAAAGGAAAAAACAAATACAAAATCTAAACACAAAGCACCTCTGCAAAAAATACATTTCATTATTTTATTTCACTAGAACAGATATTAAACACATGAGTGTTATCACCTCCTCTATCTTTCTTACTTTTTCTCTTCCTCTCCCTTAACTGAAACAATACATTTGATATATCTTTTCTTCTGTCTCTCCTTACATTCAAACAGGAATGGCTCATTATTTATCTGAGGTAATGGCAAGACATATTATACATGTTAAGAAACAAGTAGAATTATAACATGACATGGACTCATTTTATATGAAAAAATTTTTAAAATTTCAATTTGATCTTGCTTTTAAAACTTGGAAAATCTTTGTGAATTTTGAATGAATTTCATAGCCACCTGTTCATATATCTTCTTTATTTTCTCTCTCTAGGCTACAATGTTGAAGAAAAGTAAGAATAAAATCAAGCGTCGTAATACAGAACCAAGTATTTTCTTCCCAGATAATGAACAGGCGAAAACAACCCAGTCTCCTAATGAGGAGAACAGACCACTTTAACAGAGTATGTAAAAAACAGTTTTAAAGCAAAACGCAACAAACACTCAATACAAAATTAAAATTTATTACTTAATTTAGATTTAGAAAAATAGATTCACATCAAAATGAAAAAATGATTTGTTATTTTTTTATGTCATTTTTTTTTTTTTTTTTTTTTTTCTAGTTCCACTCTTCATTTAATCTGTCAGACAAATGACAGTTTGTTTTTTGTTTTTGATTCTCATATGTAAAATGTTTTTAAATTTTGCTTTAAAATCTGACAAAGATTCAATTATTTTCATGTAGATTTGTCAGCTAAAATGCAATTATTAAATTGGACTCAGATTTTCATGCACAACACAATCTTCAGGTGCTGGGTAGAGACTGACTGTTACATAATTTAAATTTTAATAAAAAATATTTGGTTAATGCAATACTGGCACAGTCTATATATTATATGGGAATTATGTATATATTAGCACCACCACTCTGTGTGATATTTTATATTCATATATATATATATATATATATATATATATATATATATATATATATATATATATACATGATAATCTTTAAAACAGTGATCATAATTTATTAATAAAAAAGATACAAAAGTATCACAACAATTAAAATTAAGCCACACATCTTCAGAAAAAAATATCAGCAGCAAATAAGACAAAGTAACTGACAAAAATAAATTATTTTCAACAACTGTGTTTAAAATCATGCCAAAACAGGGAGGTAACAAGGATTTGAATCATTGTGATACGTTTTTATCTTTATTATTAATAAATTATGATCCCTGTTTTAAAGATTATCCTATCTGGGTGTGGCAGCAATAATCTGTATATATATATATATATATATATATATATAAGTATGTAAGTATAAATATAAAGGCGAACATTGAAGTCAACACTCAGAGGCGACAGGATGTTTCATGCTAGGCGCAATCGTCAGGCCACAAATGTTGGATTTTTCCTTGACTACCCGCAAAATCATAAGTATATATTTACTACATGAACTAAGTGAAATAATAGATAAAAATGATACAGGACTCTACAGGGACAACGGTCCCATAATCTTAAGAAAATACAACAAAAAAATCAGACAAAACTAGAAAAGCAATAATAAGGATTTTAAAAAATAACGAATTTGACATAACTAACCTAAACAAAGTAGATTTTCTAGATGTTACCTTCAACCTAAGAAAAGGCACATATAAACCATACAGGAAACCCAATGATAAACCACTGTACATACCCACATCCTCCAATCATCCGCCTTCGATAATCAAACAGATACCAAAATCAATTAACCGCAGGCTTTCCGACAATTCTTGCAACAAAGCCATATTTAACAAAGCTAAGAAAGACTACGAAACAGCCCTAAAAGATAGTGGATTCCTGGCAATACTCATCACAGAGCAAAAAAAAAGGCCAACAGTTAGAGAAATATTATATAGTCCAACCCACCAACAGCAAAAATGTAAAAACAAACGTAGGTAAAATATTCTTCAAACTCTTAAACAAGCATTTCCCGGAATCAAGCACTCTACACAAAATATTCAATAAAAACACTGTAAAATCCAGCTATAGTTGCACCAAGAATATGGCACAAATAATAAAAAAGCACAACAGGAAAACTATCAACAAAGCACTCGAATAAATTAAACCCATGTGTAACTGTGGAATAAAGAATGAATGTCCCTTAAACAGTAATTGCTTACAAAACAACGTAATATACCAAGCCATGGCAAAATCACCAGATAATGAAGAAAAAGTATACATAGGAGTAACTGAAAGACCCTGGAAACAAAGAAACCATGCACACAAAACTTCCTTCACAAATAGTAAATATGTGAACAGCACAATGCTTGCCAAGTATATCTGGGAAATTAAAAACAAAACACAAATCACACCAAAAATATCATGGAAAATAAGATCATCAACATACAACAATCAATCAAAAACCTGCAAACTTTGCTTGGAGGGAAAAAAAATTATCACCTTCCCAGACCAAAATAAATTACTAAATAAACAATCTGAGCTCATCTCAAAATACAGACATGAAAACAAATTTTTACTACATTACTTAAAAATCGAAAACTGAAATGAATAAATACAAATAAACATAATATAAAAAGCAAGTAAAATAAATTAACCCAAACAAATTAACAAGTGGTTTGTTAATTTGTTTGGGTTAATTTATTAGAATTGACGAAATAGAATAAGTAAAAAAAAATAAAATACATAAAAAAAACAAGTAAAAATAATCAACCCAAATAAATAAAGTAAAAAATAATAAACAAATAAACAAACCAATCCCGCCAAAATAACCGTTAGAATAGACTACAGCAACCAATCCCAAAATTGGACGTAAAAATAGCTATAACTACTATATATTAGGTTGGTTCAAAAATAATAATGTCATTTTTTGACGCATTTTTTAACGTCAAAAAACAACATTATTACATCATTATTTTTGCACCAACCTAATAACAATAAAAAAAAACTCAAAAACCAAAAGCCAAATTGATTAAATAAAAATATACAAAATAAAAAATACATAAATAAATAAAAACAAATGAAAATTAATCCAAATAAATGAACAGATTAACAAATCCCACCCCCTAAAATAACTGTTAGAACTAATAAAAATAAGCAGAAATAAGCAAAACCAAGTAAAAATAATAAATCCAAATAAATAAATAAAAAACTGCCCCCCACCAAAATAGACTACGTTAAGCAATCTAAACATTGAACGAATAAATAGCCTTAATTATCTTCCCAGACCAAGACTAACTATTACATAAGCTGCCTAAGCAAATCCCCACCATTTTTACTACTTTAATAAAACATCAAAAACCGAAAAGAATAAATAATACAAAATGAAAAAATAAATAAATTAACCCAAACAAATAAATAAATAAATAAGCCACTCCTTTAAAAATAACCACCAAAATAGATTACCCACAATGCACCACTGACCCATATATATAAATAGTTGAGGAAAAATCCAACATTTGTGGTCTGATGATTGCACCTAGCATGAAACAGACTATCACCTCTCACTGTTGATTTCAATGTTCACTTTTATATTTATACATATATATATTTGACTCTCCCATTAAAATTCAACATATGAGGGTCAAGCAGATCAGTTCCTAGGAAACCAACAGCCCGACAACAGCACATGAGATTTGATTATAGTGGTGAAGGTTTCGTGCAGGACCATGCACACTTTTTGAAGGGCCGAATACAAAGACTACATGCCACAAGGTCCCCTAACGACCCTCTGCAGGTTTTGAATTCAGAGTTGTCCTTCTCCTAGACCAGTTGCCATCTAAGGCTATAGAACCCAGTCTGTCCTGCTATTTACCCATAGGCTGGAGGTAGAAGAAGGGCATTAGCACAGAAATGAATGTAATGGATTCGACTGGAATTCGAACCTGGCTCTCCGATTCCTCAATCCCAGCTCCTATCCATTACCCCACCATATAACTTACCATTACATCTAGCCATTTCAACTGTAAATTGATGAGACCTTACCACTAATATAGTACTGTACTTAAATTCATAATGTCTAGGTACCATAGAGAGAAGTTCATCAGAACAATTACCATGAAAGTATTTATAGAAAAGACACAGAGAAGCTAAAAAGGAAAAAAGGGACTGATGCCAAAATGCCAGATCAGGACCAATAACATTGCAGATTCTTCTTTGAATTTTATCAAGAATCTCTAAATATATAGCAGGAACACCAGACTATATGTGGCAGCAATATTCAAAGCAAGGACAAAATGAACTTTGGACAAAATTATCCAAAGTTCATTTTGGAAGAAACATAGTCCAAGCTTTAGATTTTCTTGTCATCATTATGCAGAGACAAATGGTGAGTTTAGTAGAACTAGTGAGTGTAATGACATAAGCAAAGAGTGTTGTGACATAGAAAAGATGTATGTGTGTGTGTGTTTTTTTATATGCATTTGAGGATGTAGGGTTTTAAAATTACAACTGTTTTTATTTATAGATGGTTGTTTTTGTTGTATAAATATTGCTTCAGGGATCATAAGTCTGTTTTTACTTAAATTTTGGATGGCAACAGTTTATTATTTTCAGTGCATTCACCCTGCTGTCATTAATAACTAAATCAAAAAGAGTCAAATTCATTTCTGCATCCAAAATAATTTTCCTTAAAGAATTAAATAATATCAAACACTAATCAATAATGGGTACTCAAATGATATAGTCAACAAACAAATCAAATTTAATTTATACAACAACAATTTTCACAATATCCATAGTCATAAACATAATATCGGCAATAAAGCTATTAACATATATTCCCAAAATCAATGGTATTACAATTACAAACAAATCAGCAATAAAACAAAACATCATACATAGATATATAAAACCAGTCAATAAAAATAAATAGCTCATTTATTATTTCCTACAAAAAATTAAAAATTAGCAACCTAGTTATTAAAAAAATATATCTCAAACTTCCAACTTTGTACACGATGGTGTGTATGCGTATACCTGACCACTCAGAAAATGTTTCTCAGTAAATAACAAACACAAAACATCTTACATAAGATATATCACAACTGCACTCTCACTGCCACTTGTCGGAACAGAGTGCCATCAGGCAATGCATTAATAAGCAGCATAACGATCATATTAACATTAGACAGCTACTCAAAAACAGTACTAAAATACGAGCAAAATTAAATAGTTGTAGTAAAGAAAAGAAAAAAAATTGTAAACTTATAGGAGCAATAAATGCCTGGGATAGGTTTCTTCTGTCTCTTGACTGCAACACTTGGCAGCCAGTTCACAGTTCAAATGATAGTCCATCATAACATTGGACAACAGGCAATGTAGGAATGACAAAATGGGGTCATAAATCCAACCTTCACTTCTCACCAGCAAAAACGCATGTTCTTCTGCCAAGCTCAGAAAAATCCTTTTCCGTAAGGGAAAAACAACAGATTTTATTTACTAAGAGAGTTTTCTGATTGGCCATGCCATTCATGGGAGGAAAGAACATTAGCATAGATTCTGATACTTAAAGTAGTAGAATTTTGCTAACTAATTTCAGTAATTTTTCTTTGGCAGATCACACACAAAACACAAACTCTTTTATGAGGGAGGTGATTATCTCTTTCACTACACTCCCCCATATCACAAAAGTGACACCCAGAGGCGGCGTCTTTATTCTTGAGCTTCTCCAGAGCAGGGCGACTCTTGGAGGGTATTGTGTGGTATGTTCAGAAGACGAGTCTTCTGAGGAGTCTTCTGATCTGACAACCTCACGCACAGAGTCTTTGCCGTCTGAGGAGGTGCTAGCTCTACCTCCAGTGGTGATTATTCTTTCACTTCCTGAGCACTCACTGCTAGCGTCACTTGCTGAAGTATCTGAACCTACACAGTGACGCAATTCTTTTACATGTCTTGGCATTCCATCAACCAGCACAGTGCGCGACTGATTCCAAATGATATGCCCCACCTGATACTGAGTTGTACACCGGCTCTGTGGGGCTTTTACCCACACGTGATCACCCGGGTCATATGGCGCTCATTCTTTTATTTGTTCAGTTGAATGTGTTGTGTCAATGCCTCTTAGCCGGACTTTGTACTGGTAAATCCTGTTGATTGGCGTAGTTGAGGGTTACACATTGTCTTTAGGGGTAACGTTGTGCCAATACACTGCTTCCATTATGGAACACTGCTTCCTAGCAGCAATTCTCTTGACACTCCAATAGCATCACTTGATTATGCTATTTCCTGATGGGACAGCGAAATCTGAGGTCAACTCCCCACAAATCCAAAAAATTTTTAAATAGTCCACTGCAGAATGCAGTATCATTGTCAGTGAGGAGTTCTGTCAGAGGTCCACATTCAAAGAACAACACCTGCAAGTGGTCAATCACACTTGCAGAAACCTGTCGACACAGGCATCACCAAATAGTGAACTGGGTTGGGCCACAGTCAATCAGGATTAGATACTGAGTTCTATTATGGTGAGTGATATCTGTTCCAACATGGTGCCCCACTTTGCTTACATTCAGTTGTCCTTTTGGCCATTGCACAGGTGCTGGGTCAATGGACTGACACTCTTTGCATTCTCCGACCACTGCCCTGACAGCAGCTTTGGATATGGAGACATCAATCTGCCTGACAAAATATAGAGTCCGTTTTACATCGGGATGTCTTCTTTAACAATGCACAGATTTTGGTAGATCTGAGTTATGGTCACGCACTGATGTTGCATAGACATGTCCCACAGGCTCTACTTCTTCCTTAATAGCATCAAGCCATCTCTGGGGTACCCTTGTTAAATGATCTGCTCAGAGCCTGTGTACGTATCCTGACCTTCCCCATAAGAGTGTCTACTATCCACTTATGCACACATGCAGAATCTGTGAACAAATGCAACATATTTTCACTTCATTGAAGGGCCATGGTTACTCCTTTAATAATGGCATCCAATTCTGATGTGTTGATATGTTGTGTATCCTTCTCGAAATGCAACCAACATGCCTATTGCATGAGAATTCCATCTATCTCAAGGGATACTCCTGTTGCAAGGGAGCTCATGTTGACCCAGTTATCAAATTCACATCCATCAAAGCACTATTTACCATGTACGGGATCATCTTGATGCACCCTAGTAATGACTTCTGTTGTCATGTCTCTAAGGTGAGCATCATTTGTTTTGTCATCCCAGCCAGAAGTGACAACAGTCAACCTACGTTTGATAAAGGCAGTCACAATGCAAATCCAAACACCCACAGGAAAATGTTCCACCAGTTTTCCACATATTGAAAACATGTTGCATCATGTCATGTGTCTGGGAGCTCATTTCCACATTTCCAGTAAAGCATGTTATGCTCCCCCCCAGACTTGCAAGGTGAGCACACAAGCAACGTCCTCCAGTCGTTCTGAGTTCTTACACTCAAGCCCAAAGTCAGCAAGATGCTTTATAACCTGTGCAGTGAGCACTAAGGTTTCGTTGGTGTAGATGTCATCAATGTAAGTTGACATCACCTGATGAAATGTCTCATCCTTAGATAGCACAGCATCCATGTTGGCTTTCATGATGGTCAGCACCACATTCAGCCTGAATCCCATTCGCATTAGGCAGAAAGGATCACTGTCTGAAATGGCCACAGTGACTGGTGCACACATACCTGCAAGTAGGCCTTTTTTTGGATCCCTTCCTTCACCATTCTCTCAATTTTTGTGCACGCACATCAGCATGTGCCGTGTATGGGTCCACATGTTCATTCAGTTCCCTATAATCTAGTACGGGGCACACATTTCCCTTGTTCTTCTGTACCACAGCCTTCAACAGGATGAGGCCTCTTGAAGGACCAAGCTCTTCCTCAGGATACGGAGTCGGCCATCCATTGTCCAGCCACACCTGCAATTCACACTGGTATTCTTCCTTGATGCGTTCGGGCAGTGAGTACTCTGACACTCAGTTCTGGAGCTTCTCTGGTGGGTTATTTTTTGACCATTTCCACAGTGCTGTCCATATCTTCATCCTTTGGTCAAACTCTGTGCTAAAGTTGGGCCTGTTAATCTGCAAAGCAGCACAGATGCGCAGACTAGAAAATATGATTTCATGATGTGTACTCTGCCTAATAATGTCCATCCAAAGTAGTAGGTCAAAACTTAATAACACGCTGTCCATGACCAACACACTGACTGTGATGGGGTCACCATTGTTGATATTGAGTTTGATGTTTCCAATTCCTCGGCTTCTGACAGCCTTTCCATCAGCCGTTAGTACATCCATCTTTTGTCTGCTCCGCTGCCGACAAAACAATCCATTTGTGAGTTACTTGAGAGCAGCTTGTATCTACTAAAGCAGTACGCATTATTCAATTGATGTGCACCTCAATCACAGGGATTACCTCTGTCATGCTTGGTGCGGGGAAGAGATTGGTGCACATCCCCCATTCCATTTCCCAGACACTTAGAGGCGATGTGACCTACTTTATGACATTGAAAACATTGTAGATCGGGACATGCCTTTTGTGCTGACCTGCCATACATTTCTTTGCGTTGATAGCACTAGTCTTTGGCAAAATGATTTGTCCGTGAGCACCAATTAGCAGATGACATCGCCATGGTGATGGATGGCTGGGGTCAGATTCTCTTTGACCTCAACTGGTTGAATGACTGCGGCCATTGGTTCATCAGCCTGTTTCTCGTCAATCATGATAGTGTAGTCTGGTCAACAACTTGTTGAGCATCATGTCTTTCATTCTGGATGATGCATGGAGTATCTGTTTAACATGACTAGGCAATCCAGACACAAAGGCACAGGTCATCCATTCTTCAGGGAGTGGTGCGATTGGTACAGCGAGCTTGGGTTAGGGTTAATTCCATCAAAAATGCATTTACTGTCTACTTGTCAGGCCGCAGATGCCGCGTCTGGAATTGGTCATAGGCCATGAACCAGTTGATTCCAAATGCGGTTAGTAGAGCATGCTTTATTTGCTGAATGTCACTTTTCTATTCTTTGCTCAGCTGCCTATATACAGCAAGAGCGCCGCCTTTTAAGCGCAGTGGAAGAATCCATTCAATCTTCATGATCTTGCATTCACACAGACCAGTTCCACATTTTCGATCCACTCGTATCACCACTGAATTCAGGGATCAGTTTTATATCAAACGGTCTTTCCACCATCTTGCTAATGACAAAGTAAGTGCTGAAATGGCTTGTTGTAGTAAAGAAAAGAAAAAAAAACCTGTAGACTTATAGCAGCAATAAACGCCTGCAATAGGTTTCTTCTGTCTCTTGACCACAACACTTGCAGCCAAATCACAGTTCAAACGATAGTCCGTCGTAACAGTCCAACAGGCAATATAGAAATGACAAAATAGGGTCACAAATCCAACCTTCACTTCTCATGAGCAAAAGCGTGTGTTCTTCCACCAATCTCAGAAAAAATCTTGTCTCGTAAGTGAAAAACAACAGATTTTATTCACTAAGAGATGTTTCTGATTGGCCATGCCATTCACAAGTGGAAAGAACATTAGCATAGATTCTGATACTTAAAGTAGTAGATTTTTGCTAACTAATTTCAGTAATTTTTCTTTGGCAGATCACACACAAAACATGAACTCTTTTTCAGGGGAGTTGATTATCTCTTTCACTAAAATAGTAAAAACAGACACCATTCCCAAAGTAAGACATACAACAAAAACAACCATCTATAAATAAAAACAATTATAATTTAAAAGCTCACATCCTCAAATACACACACACATATGCACCTTGCCTACATCACAACACACTTTGCCTGCATCACAACACACTTTGCTTACATCACTACACTCACTAGTTCTACAAAATTTGTTTCTACCTCCCTGAGGTTGACTTGAAAAAGTCAAAAGCTTGGACTATATTTCTTCCAAAATGAACTTTGGACAATTTCTTATGGAATTTTCTTTTTATCTGAAGATTATTCATAATTTGGAAAAATCAATAAAATTAACTGACACATATTGTCTCTTATCTTTAATAACATTTATCTTATACCTTGGAGTGGGTAGAATGGAGATCAATGTGTTTTAGTGGAGCAGTTTTCAATCTACTTGTCTAAATCATCTTCAAGAAGTGAGAGCAAGATCTAAAAGGTCAGACAATCTAACAGTGATCTCATCCTACAATCCTCACTCTTGCTCCATATGCGGCCTCCTTTGTAAATCATTAGCGGGTCTTAAGTGCCACTTAAGATTATCGCATAAAATTTCATAACTGAATCAATTAAGCTGTCAGATCCTCATACATTGAAACCAACAGGAGAGTCCATTATATATATATATATATATATATATATATATATATAAAATGTGTGCATGTATGTGTATGATATCACACCTTGAGTGCTAGTGTTAATAAAATAGTGCTCAACATAGGACAGTGCCATGAATTTATTATTTTTTAAACACATCCTGTAACTGCTTCACTACCATTATTGTCCAGTATGTACAGGGTGCGATGGATAAATTGTCAATTAAATTATGCAATGAAAATAACAATGACATCCCATTTTAACAGATATATTTACTAAAATTACACAAAAATATCTTGAAATACTAAAGAGTAAATTTATTCAACAAAATTGCCATTGGCTTCAAATATTGCCTCTAGATAACTTTGGAATCACCTGCAATTCTTCTGGACATTCTCCTTATTTCAGTTGGTGAATGCTGCCATAATCCTTGCCTTCAGTTCATTTTTGGTGTTAAAAGGAATTTTGTTGGTCTCTTGCTCGACTACACCCCACACATAATAATCAATGAGGTTGCAGTCTGGGAAGTTAGGTGGCCAGGTGTAAAGGGTGATATAGTCACAGAAATTGACTGACAGCCATGACTGAGTTCTCCTGCTTGTTTGGCATGGTGCAGAGTCCTGTTGCCAGACATAGGGTCTTTCAGCAGCCACCCTCTTGACCGAGGGCAACATTACCTCCTCAAGGCACTTGATGTAGGCCTCGACGTTGAGTCTGAGGCCCTTACCAACAAATTATAAGAATGATCAGAGTGAGTTTTCCTAGCTGCCATACCTTTGTAATTACCATTAGACTCATTCAACACTTTCCAAATCCTTTGTACTGTCCTCAGATTGACACCCAAGCACTCTGATATATTTGTATTCAAGCTTCTGGCGCAAATGCATCTCATTTCCAAATTTCTGGCAAAATGAATTGTATCATGGTGCTCTTTTTCACATAGACACTGCCCAACTGACCCTACTAACTGTGCAGTCAACCAAATCAAAAACAAACAACATGCATGTTCAAAATTAAAAATATAAAATGGCGACAATTTACCCATCGCACAAAATTTGTATATCAAAATTTAAATTATGCAATGGTCAATTATTAATCAGTACCTGAAGATTGTTATACATGAAACAAGAGTTGTGCTATTGTTAAGGGGAAAAAATTATATATATATATATATATATATATATATATATATATATATATATATATATATATATATAATGGAATGTTATTAAATTTCTTTGAATTACTGTCCTATTCTATTTTTCCTTATCTTAATATTTGAATCCATGATTTTTATAGAAATTGATTTTTGTTTTGTTTACGGATTGATTGTATCAAGTGACTAGCATTTGAGTAAATAAACATTAGGTTAGTTAGTAAAGTCTGAGAATTTAATCTTTAGTTCCATTTCTTCATGGCTTTCTATTGTTGATTCCAATTTCATTTCTGTCATGCTAAAAAATTGCAGTATCTAATTTAAAACTTTTAGTTCTTGATAATGACTGAGATAGTCAAAAATACGGGAACAAAAGTGAAAAACAAATGTGAATTCAGAACAGTTTTGATCTGCAATTTTGAACCCTATTCAAAAATTGGAAAAATACAATAAAAATGAAATAGACAGATTTTGTTGAATTTAACAAAACTTGTTTGAATAAGAATATTGTAGATATTTGTAAATATTTGTTTTGTACATATTTTAGTTATTGCTTCAATTTTCAAATGTCCTTTTAAATCCTTTCCAGGTTAGTGTACACCCTGACTGCCAATTCCTGTCGCCATTTGTGTTCTACTCTTTGAAGGACCGTCAATACCACCTGTTATCTTTTTCCTGCTACACAGTGTCCCATAATTCTGCACCTAAACTGCATTCTAATGTAAGGAAAGCAAATATTAAAATATTTTTCTATTATAAGTTCATGTCACACTTTACCTCATTTTTTTTTTTTGCTAACTAAATGAAATATCCCAAATGTAAAACGTGACTTTTTTTTTATACCAACATCAGGCTGTTTTTTGTCAACTTAAGTGCAATCTTCATACAGTTTTAAACTAAGACATGTCATTGTTCAAGCAAATTAAAAATCTAGTAAAATGTAAACATCATATTACTTTATTTTCTTATTAAAGAATGCATTATCTTCTTTATGCTTTGTAAATTCCTTATAAGAATTAATTCAACATGAATGACTTTGTTATATTTATTTTTGTTTGCTAATACCTTTTTCATAGACTTAGATAAACATCTTCAAATTTAATAGATCTAAATTGTTTTCTCATTTCTCAGTAAATAATTAAGCCAAATAATTACTGTTTTTAATAAATGTGAATCCATGTTTAAATGCATTTAAAAGTTTCCTTTTTTTCTTTTTCAGCTTCTACCTAAGTGACAATGTTTGTCACAATCTTCCACTGTAAATGTAGCATGTAAATAAATGCTGTTGGCTAGTGAATCAGTCACCTTAGATCCTTGCCATATATTCTACAGTTGTCAGTGGGGGTCACAAGCATTACCCGAGGCCCATGTGAATGCAGCCATTGCACAGGTACACAATAAAACACACCAATAAATAAGTATAAATAGTTATACATGCATATGCACTCATCTCATGGCGATGAGGGGGGATGCATATGTGTGTGTGTTTGTGTGTGTGTACTTATATATGTGAAGTATTTTTTTATTATTATTTTTTTTTCTTTTCTTTTGTCGGGGAGGGGGACAGATGACACTTTCAATATTATGACACACACACACACACACATCGCACATCACACACACAACCCTATGAAACTTGAATGATTACCTGCTGCATTTGGCTGGACAGTGGCCTGACAACTTGTGGGCATTTGGACATATAAACAAATTTGATGCACGCACAGGCATATATATATATATATATATATATATATATATATATATATAAAGAAGGCTACACAAAATAGCAAAACTTGAAATTAGAATTTCAAAATTAAAAAATAAATTATATTTAAAAAAGACAAGCAATGAAGACAACAAATAAAAACAGTTGATTATTATTATTATTATTATTATCATTATTATTATTATTATTACATGGAAAAAAATTTTAAAAATTACATTAAATTTATTGGTAGCTGTCTTGTCTTGCAAACAATTTATACACACAAAAAAGTGAAAAATGAAAAATAAAAAAAAAGCCATGAAATCAGAGAACAATATTGAAACAGAAAATATTTTAAAGATGAGAACAAATGAATTGGAAAATATTTGCGGGTGATAAGTAAAGAAACAGATGTTACTGCTAATTGGTGTTTATTGCTGATCTTGGATCATTGGTGACTGTTGCTACCACCACCACCACCACCACCACTCTTATTATAATACAGAATTTAGACTACCACCCAGGTAGCACATAGATGGGACAAACTAAAGAAATCAACCAAAAATTTAAAAAAATTAAAAAAGATTAAAAAAAATGAATAAAAAATTTAAAAACATGAAAAAAAAAACTAAAAAGCAAAAAAAAACTTAAAAAAAGGAAGAAAACCAAACTTAACCGATCATGTTCTCATGTTCTATTTTACCATGTCCACTGTGTTACTACTACTACTACTACTACTACTACTATTATCTTGTAGAGGGAAAATGTGTTATCACTATATCTGTGATCTGATTTCTTTCTCTGTGAAGAAAGAGTTCATCAGCATTCAGCTATAATTGTCTGCATTGACACTTGACAAAGCATTTGCACGAATTCTACCACATTCAACATTGGCTTTCCGGTTTTTCTTCTCAAATCCCCACCCTTTTCCATCCCCAATACCCCTACAGTCAACCAGCTACAACCAATTTTAATTGAGGATATTTTCACTTATTTAATTTCATTTGTATATACATATATAAACCTACATATATTTTATATATATATATATATATATATATATATATATATATATATATATAGGCTTGTGAGTGAGTGTATATGCATACATACATGTACACATATTTATTTTATTTTATATTTTTCTCTTTTATTTATTATTGATTGTTTTTAGAAAAAAGAACAGCATATCATATGAAAATGTTTAGATATCTATATTTGACTTAGAAATCTTTAGACCTTCAAACAAGGAAACAATGCTTGTAATTTTCAAAAATATTTCTGCATTGTTTTGGGGTTAAAACAATGATATCAGGAAACGAATGTTACTAAATGATACTAAATTACCATAATGATGTTATTGCTACTATTTTGGGTTATAAGATATTTTTTGTTGTTGATCTTTTCTAGAAAAAGAAACAATTCTTTAAAGAATTTGTTTTTCCTTTCAGAACCAAAACCTTTAAATTATTTTGTTTCTCCCATTTCCTTCCCAGCACAATTTTCACACAAACACATCTGTATACTTAATGCCTGTTTGACAGCTGGTCTAAAAGATGAAGTGAGTGAGAGTAATCGGTTCAACACTTGACTATTTAAGCTTGATCCCCCTCCCCATATCTTTCTAGCAATTGTCACAAGATGAATGGTTGGTAGGGAGGAAGATGATAGAGTTGGGGCAGAAAGAACATTTTTTTTTTTTTTTGGTGCGTTTTAACCAGTCAAAAGAAGACAGAAAAAATTCTTCCCAACACACCAAATCTAACAATTAAATGTAAAGTCTCTCTCACACACACACATACATATATATATATATATATATATATATATATATATATAGTACAGGTAATAGATCCATTGGTAAACAATCCAGATGGATCCTAGTAATATCAGATATTAAAATTGCTCCACAGAGAGCTCACTGTATTTATTATAACAGAGCATATGTATAATACAGCAAAAAATAAAAAATTACCTCGGGGCCCAAGACAGTCTGTCTAGGGGTGAAGAAGACTGGCATAAGGTTGTGCCAGTTTGAAATAGACTATACCCACATGAGGTCATTTTTGATTTTTTGCTGTATTATATATATATGTGTGTGTGTGTGTGCATCAAATATGTGGTGCAGTTCAATTTATATTACAATGAATCATTCATACAAAAAGTAGATTAGTAAAGTTAATGATATAAAATGACGAAATCCCTTTCGCCATTTTATATCATTAACTTTACTAATCTACTTTTTGTATGAATGATTCATTGTAATATATATATAATATGTGTGTGTGTGTTCACTGAAATAGTTCTTAAGAAGAAATTTAACCATAATAAATCTTTTTTTTACTATTGAGTAAAATTGCTTAGAGAAGAAAATAGTCAAGAAAATTTAACTTGAAGAAAGCAAGGAAAGCATCAAGTTAAATTCTCTCTCTTTCTGTGTCTTTTTAAAATATGAGTGTGTGTATGTGTCTGCATGTAATATATATATATATATATATATATATATATATATATATATATATATGTATGTATGTATAGCTGCACACTGTGTGGCTGAATGTGTGAAAAGAATTGTAGCTTTCAAATTTTACTTATTCCATCGCTCTGAAAGTGGGTTTTCAGAAAGTAGATAAAAATATAGAAATGCTTCCCTTCCACCAGTTCTTTTACTGTTGCTTTCAACTTTGTTTGGAGAATTGACCAAATTGACAGGGAAATTTGTAAAATATTTCCCATAAAATGCCATGCCAGTGATTATTTATACAAAATCATTTTAACATGAACCTACACAAATTATTCAAATGCATTCACTCCTATCCCCCCCCACCACTAACACAAGTATTATTTATTTAATATCAAGGTAAGTACAATAGAAAATTGATTTACATAAAGGATCCTTGTTAAAGTAATTGTTTCACATACGTCAACTATACTTACTATTTGCTATTCAGTTCTCTCGTTTTGTTTGCATTTTTTATTGACCTTTTCTAAAGATTTTCACAACTTTCTCATGCCTAGCAAATATTTAGGGCATAGTTTTTCTCTTGTTATTATCATCATGTCTTGGTTGATGTCCTTTTATATCACTGATACCAGAAGTATTTATTTTCTTAAGTATTTATTTCATAGTGTTCTTCAAAATTGGAGTCTCCCACCCTTATTTATTTCTCCTCACCCCATTAAGATCACTCCAAAGCCAGTATTCCTTTTTTTCTTTATCAATAAGAATGTTACTGAAAGGGATTACCTCCCCTGGATCATTCATTCCATGTTGCAGATTGCTTGAGAAAGTTAATTGTTGTTCATGTTTATTTTTTGTTACTTTGTTTTCATTTTGCGTTTTTGCTTCATTTTTTCCTCCTTTCTTTATAACACAACTCCTTTCCTAATAACTAACTGCCACCTTCCTTCCTTATTAAAGACATATTTAAAAATGTCATTTTTTGTATTAATCAAAAAGTTTGCATATAGGTTTATCAAATTCTTTAAAAATATCCATTTTCTCTCTCTCTCTCTCTCTCTCTCTATCACACACACATACTTTTTCTTTTTACCTTTTAACTCTCCTTCTGGGATAAACATGGCTCTTATTATTGGTCCTTTCATATCTTCCTTACAGCTTCCTTTTTTTCTCTGCCTACTTTTCAGGTACTGAAAATATACTTGAAAAGATCCTTGGAGTCCTTTATCCAAGAATAAATCTGTTTTATCGTAAAGGCTTCAAAGAATCATATGTTGATAATACCTCCTCTTCCTCCTCCTCTTTAATTGCTTGCATCAACAATTGTTGCTAGAATTGCATTTGTGACTCTTAATATATGTGGAAAAGTCTTTTAATGAAATACAGTTCTCATCAGACGATACAATAAAAAGCTACTTTATTATCAAATATTATTTCATCAATCCTTTTATTCAGTTCCCATTTCTTAACATAAGACAAGAGTTAATAAAAACATTTTGTTCTTTATGCAATTTGTAAATGAAAATAATTGAGAACATTGATGTTGGAAGGTTTACTGTTGCATGAACAATTCTACAGATTTAAAATCTTGCTTTCTTCTAAGTTAAAGTTAATAGCAGAAATCGTTAAGCAATCGCTACTTAAATGTCTTTCCATTTTTACATTTTGACACCTTGGTTGTTATACTCCCTTCAGACAGACACTTGAAAAAAGGTTGGAGGATAATCATAGCCAAAACCTTTTGTGCATATAAAAACCAAGGAAAACATACTCGTCCAAATAAAAAAGCCACATATGATTATATGATAAATATGCTCATTTTAAAATTTCCTACATAAACAATCACAATTTATATATCATGTTTAATAAGATGTTTTATGACCAGACTCAATTGCTTTTGATTATTTTCTTTGCTACACCATCACAAAGGAATATTGTCTTATTTGGTCTTTTGTGGTGGCTTCTCTTTAACATAACCTGTCTACTAAGTCCAGATTATATCATAATACACAATTTCAAGTAATATATATATATATATATATATATATATATATATATATATATATAAGGGATATTCATATCAACATAGTGTGGCATAGTCTCTGAAGAGATCTTTCAAGTTGCTAGATAACCTTCTATAGCCACAGCTGTTACCTCTTCTAATAAACTACATATCATTGAAGGACCTTATTATTTGTCTAGAAATGTATTTTTAAAAAATTTTGAGAGTTTCTTTCAACCAAATTACCTCTTATTATTTATTGAAGATCATTAGTGGTAAAAATATCAGTATTAAATCTTATCATTATTCAGCCTGTAAACATTCTATGAAAGGACCAGAAACTAAATTCACAGTTTAGAAATTGGTCAGATGAAGAAATCAATGGAATCATTCATTGATTCTTAAAAGAAATCATCTGCCAGTTAAAGACAATCCCTTGTATACAAAGTATGTGACTTGGCAAACATGACAGTTGCTTGTTTGTTTTCCCTTTTACAGATATATAAATATATTCTTTGTATCAACTGGGAAATTAAAGTCAGCACCCAGTGACAAGTTTGTTTCATGCTTAAACTTAATCTTCATGGCCTTAAGCATGAAACAGACTCTGCCACTGCTGGGTGTTGACAGCAATGTTCATTTTTATATTTACATCTACTTAAGCTCTATCCCTGATATTGATCACTCTAACCCATAAATATAGCATACCTTAAAACTATATCGTGTATATATATATATATATATATATATATATATATATATATATATATATATATATATATATAGTGGATTCTCCTATCAATTTTTGACATCTGAGTGACTAAAAATTTTTGGTTTTGTTTTTTTTTTTGTTTTGTTTTTAGAAGTGTACCATCAGACCACCCACACATATTTGGTTCTAGTGAAGCGAATGATTTTGTGTAGAACCAGCCACATTTTTGAAAGAATTGATAATGGAGAAATGATGCACAGTGTACCATGACTTCTTCAAAAAGCCCTCCTTACATTTGGATTGTCCTTCTCCTGGACTGGTTGCCAACTAAAGTTAGAGAGCCCAATCTGCCCAGCTGTTTAACCCATAGCTGGAGGGAAAGAGATGGCTACATACCCTTCTAAAGGGTATTTGTGCAAATATAAATGTAACGAACATGGCCATAATTTGAAATTGGCTCAGTGATTTCTCTATTTGAGCCACTAACCTTTACAATACTTGCACATCAATATATATATATATATATATATATATATATATATATATATATATATATATATATATATATATATATAATATTCTACTTTTCATTAATTTTTTTCACTTTAACTCTTCTGGACAAAAATCTTCCATCATATTGATTACAATTTTTACTTTTTATTTTAATAAATACAAAATGTCACTTGGGTCAATACTGATTATTTGAACAGAGCTTAAAATAATTTCTGTAATGTTATTAATGTCATTATTATTTAAATACTGAGTATGACTCAAGGCTTCAATATTAGTAAAGGGTGTTCCAATAACTTGGACTGATTTTAAATGTGAAGTAAGTTTAAAATCAGTTCAAGTTATTGGAACACCCTTTATTAGTATTATT
This sequence comes from Acanthosepion lycidas, assembly GCA_963932145.1. Taxonomy (NCBI): domain Eukaryota; kingdom Metazoa; phylum Mollusca; class Cephalopoda; order Sepiida; family Sepiidae; genus Acanthosepion; species Acanthosepion lycidas. Next base: position 4,917,397 of record OZ010583.1, on the reverse strand, counting down.
ATAATTCTCCAGTATTATTATTCTTTGCATCTAGATGAGTTTGGACTACTTTCCTGCTCTTTAATGGTTTTCTTTTACTATGTTTTGACTTTCCAGCCATTTTTGGTTGGTTGATATGTAATGTTGATCTGAGGGAGTGTGCATTCCCTCCTCCTGTACATCACATACAGTGCCTACACACCTGTGTTTGTTGTTGGCATTGTCTTCACCTGCCTTCTGCACTGAACCAGTTACCTCTCTCAACTCTTTGAACTTTTATAGTCCTATGCTTTGTCTGCTGATTGAATGATTTAAGCACAGTATGTAAGCAGAGAACCCTTCAACCTTCCAGCTTAGTTCACACTAACCTATATACAGTGATTAAGACACACTATCTTTTAAAAGAGTCCAAACAAAAACTACATTAGTCTTCTCATATTTCTATTTCTAAACAAATGAAATTATAGAAAAGAAAAATAAGTACAAAAGTTACTTTAAAAAAAATGTTATGCCCATTTCTTTAATTTATTCAGTATTAAAACTTTAAAACAATTTTCTATTTATAAATTCTTTTCACATCCTTTCTTTCCGTTCATCAAACTTCTTAATAGCTCACCATTTTAAACAAAACACATTCAGAAGTCATGTGTATCTTTCTGAAATTAAATATCATTATTCATAAAGTTTCCAAAGACTTCAGGAAAACTTTCCTTTCTTCCTTTTTTCTCTCATAGCTTTCTAAATACTGAGGTACATTGATAGTGTATTTATCAGTCTGCTGTAATTTATAGAAAAGACAGGTAAAAGAAAGTAAATATATTTTCAAAACACACACAAACACATTGTGTCCATCCATCTTTCCTCTCTCTCTCTCCAAAGTTACTTTTTCCAGCATTGATGACATATATTTAAAGAATACAGTTTTTCTTTGCAGACTTGTTTGTTTGTTTTTTTTATCTATATTGAGTACTATTACTGCACGGTTCTGATTTCAGTAACATATGTCCCATGTATATGAATTGATATTTGGGAGTTGAGGGGGATGCAGGCAGTAATTATAGTTAAGGTGTGGGGGGAGTGGATGGAGAATTGCAGGCCTCCCCCTCCCCATGTCTATTTTCTTTTCATCTTGTCTCCTCTCCTCCATTTCCACACAAACATATTTGCACATATTTTACCTTTATTAAATAATTATTGTTTGAAGTTATTTTCATATTTGATTTCTATATCCAATTCCCCTTTTTCTCCTAATACAAAATCCTTTTCATTCTTGCTGCTTGACTTTGGTCAACATTCACCTTCCTGATACTCTCCGCTTATCACCTCCTCCACATCCTCCCATGAGTTTAATAATTTTGATGAGATATTCACGTCATTGTTCATTCTTTTAGGAAAAAGAAAATGTCTGTGGTAAATCTTCTTTATTGAACACAATCACACATTGCGCTCTATGTGAACTGCCACTTGTGATAACCAGAAAGTTAGTCATTCTTCAGCATTATTTTTCTTTTCAACTATTATTCTATCATTTTCCATTCCTCCCAAACCTGGTCGGCATCCTTGTTCTGATCCTAAACTCAGACAGTTAGCAATCTCTGCATATACACACCCCAACTTTGCATGATGACTATTTGTGCAACATACAACAATTGATTTACACAAACAACAATTCTCTTTTCAATGGGATCAACCAAATATTTTTCCCCTTTTACAATTCGCTGTGTTAATATTTTTTATCAACTTGCACAGCTCAGTGTTATTAAGGTTTTTGTCATGGATTTGCTCATTTTTCCTCTCAAATTTCTACATTGTTTTTATTACTTATTCAAATCTAGAAAAAATATTGAAAATATATTTTAAAGATATCTTTCTCCCTCCTTTGTGATCTCTTTATGGCAAGATCAAAATAGTATTTATCCTACACATGTTGTAACTATCTACAATAGAGATTATCATGTATTCTCTTGAATTTTTACCAGGCATGATTTAATGTACCTTTGTTAACATTCATTTAGATTCGAAGCACCTTATTCGGATATTAGCATAAGAAAATAAAAAGTGTTGCTAGTCTTGCAACTTCTATTAAATGACTGACCATTTCGCTGTGCACTGCTATTTAATAACTGTGCAAAAATATGAAACCTGAAAAAGTATTTCTCTCTAGAATGGACATATAAGCAAAAACAGCACACATTACGTGAGGCCTTTATGCAATTGTTATTCTTTTGTCAGAGATACTGAGAAATTGGTGTGACCAAAAATAAATATATTTGGGTGGGTTGGTTGCAATGTGATATTAGTATTTATTGCTGCTGCTGACTGATGGGAGATAAGGAAACTGGATTTTGGGCAGGCATAAGGATTTTTAAAATAAAAGCAAAAAAATTTAACCCTATCCCCATATTTCCAGGAAGCAATTGCAAACTTGAATATAACTTGCTAACTGCTCCCTCATGTTTAAACTGCCCGCAGCAGTGAATTATTGTCTTAGACGCATTATGAAGGGTAATATTCCAACATATACAACAATATCTCCCCAATACACACACATTTTTTTCCAGTATATCTTATTGGCATAATACTTACTGTAGGCAATTTTGATCATTAATATGTCTGATTAATCTTGGATAAGCGTGGCTGTAGCATGGATGGCAGACTTGAATTGATTTACTTTTTCCTACAGCCACTTTTCAACCAATATCAAATTCCATACATCATAAGTTAAAAACAAAGGCAAATATACTAAATGATTAGATAATTTCATCATTTGAATCTTTTTTAAATTATTATCATCATTATTATTATTATTATTATCATTGTTATTATGAATTATTATTATTATTAATAATAATAATGATAATACTGTTGTTGCTGTTGTTGTTCTTGTTCCAAATATAAACATATCTAAATATATTCTGTCAAACTTGGATGATTTCTACAAAAGGCTCCTCCTCCTCCTCTTCCTCATTTTAAATTTGTCTTTAAGAGAAGAAAATTTGATTCTGAGAAGCTTTGTTCTTACAATCACAATTATTATTATTATTATGATCATCAATAATGATGACATTATGGCTACTAACTTCTCTTGATTTTCATCCCCAACACTAAATTACATTTGAAACAATTCAGTCGTCTTATTTAAAACATTTTTCTTTAACACAAATACATTGGTATGATTTTATTTTTAAAACTGTCAAACCCAAACTTTTCTTGGGTGGAGTACATATGATTTTAAGGAATTTTTCCCTTAGTTTTCTGCTTCCTTCATTCTGTGTTATTCAAACAAACTTCTTTCCTTAAAAATGATTATGAGATTTTTGAAAAATAAATTTGATGGATTTTGCTCTGTGATCATAGGAGTTTAGTTTGGCATTTCATTCATCAGATCAATTTAATGGCTTTGTGGTGGGGTTGGGGGACCTCTCCTTTTCTTTTTCCCTCCAAATCCTGTTTGTGAACACAAATAATTATTTATCACTGATATCAAGATCATTTTGTATTATCCTTTTTTATTAAGGAAGATAATGTATATTTATTTACAAGCACACATGCACCTATACAGAAAATTGGGTGGAGGAGGAGGAGGAGATGGCGGTGGTGGTGGCGGTGGTGGAGGTAATATGTCTTGCATTATGATGATGATGATAATAATAATGATAATAATTTTCTTCTTTCTAAGAATTTAATCCAGATGGACATCTCAATGCAAATCCATGCATGGCTGTTGTGCATACTTGTGTTACACTGCACGTAAACACTAGTCGCCCAAACTTAAAACAGTCTCCCTGGGTGTGATTCACTTTGACCTGGGAGTACAATGATGATGATGATGAGGAGGAGGAGGAGTTGATATACCAACATAAGACACATCTGTTGATGATGATGATGATGATGATGATGATAGTAGTGTCTGCAGAACTGGAACCAGTGAATTGGATCTTTGAAACTTTCAAATTGATTGAATTATTTCCTTTGGAAGTGCTGGGTGTGTGCTTGTTGAAACGGGTGATTGTGACAGAAACTGCAAAACAATTCATGACCTTCTTCTAGTTGCATGGCAAAGAGAGATACAAATTTAATGTTTGTTAATTAATAACCTCAAATGACCGAAAAAAAGAAAAAAAAGTTGTTAGTCCTCAAATGGTTTCTAGTGTATTTCTGTGTTGTATGCTACTTTTGAGTACCTGCATCCAAAACTAAGTGCGCATGTTCAACTTTGTGAGGTTTTGTCTTTTTTGTAAGCTAGCGCCATAAGCGTTGTTGTGCCAGACATTATAGTTTGGCCTTTAATGCCCAAAATATACACCAGTGTGTCAGTGTCTTCCTCAGCATATCACTCTGTTGGTAGCTTTGCTACATCTCTCTCTCTCTCCAGCAACAACAACAACACTTGTTCTAGCTACATGTGCAATCGATGGTTCATAACAGTGGAGGGAAGAAAAGAACCAAAGGTGCATACGCATACAACACTGCAATAGCATCAGTAACATTTAACGTGAACAACTTGTAGTAGTTATAATATTGATGAAGAATTTCTAGTTAGATATGCTACTGCTAATGTTATCAAAGGAAAATTCTCCATTGGATATTTTTGAAAATTGGATTTCCTCAAGTAATTTTTTTTTTTTCAAATAAGCTAAAGACAGAAAAAAAAAAATAGTAAATTTTAATTTTTAAATTTTAGTTTCTCTGAATTTTAATTTCTATTTAGGATACCACGGAATATGTTTATTTCTTTTCCCAAAAGAAGAAAATAGAAAAAAATTGCAAAATGATTTTTTTTTTTTCTCTCTCTTTTTTTAAAAATTTTTTAATAAAAAATAAAAACATTTTTGATAACAATGATAATAGCAACTATTTGTATAGCCCTTAATTTGATAATGATGCCACTTGTAGCCTTTTACACTTTCTGTAAAGTCTGAAGATGAAAACTCATGATTTTTGTAGGTAAAGATTGCAATTAGCTACTTGCTATCACGGTGTTTGTTGTACAGGGAGTTACTAATCACATACTGATATTCAGGGCTCAGCTCAACCAAAAACTGTTGTTCTCTTAAAACTGATTTATGCTTTCTCCTTAACATGTTGATCCATTACCAACTTTGCTTTACAATTTGAAATTGAAGACTTCACCAGTACATAATGTTCTTGTGAACATTTATTTGCTTATCAAATTCTGAAATTATTTTGAAAATTGTCATGATTATTATATTTTTCTTTTGATTTTTGTTTCTTATCTTCATGGTTTTTTTTTTTATATTTCATTTAATCATTTTATTTTATCCATTTTTTTTACTTTTTTTTTTATTACTGTTCTTTAATATATAAATATATATAATTTTTTTCAAAATATATATTTTTCCTTTTGAAAGACACAAAAAAGCAACCAACATTTTCATTGCTGATTCACAGATCCTTTTATTTTCTTTTTGTCTTTTTTTTTTTTTTTTTTTGTTAGCGGGCAATGTTACTTTGGTAGCCCGTTGGTATGACATCGTTGTTCTCATCCCAATTAAAACAGCTCTTTAAGCTCACTGAGGTCGTCTGCAATACAACCACTGCCATTGCATGAATCTAATACTCTCTCTCTCTCTCTCTATCTCTCTCTCTCTCTCTCAGCTTGTGTTGATGGACTGGAAAGATTAAAAAGAAAACATAATGCTGGGATGTCTGAAATTACTTTCCTTCTTTTGATTACTGTATTTGAACACCCATCATCCAAAAACTGCTCTGAAAAGATACAGATGAATTGCTTTCTGGACAAACTTATAAAACTAGTTGTCTGCTGAAAGAAACATTGATATTTTTCCTGCTTTGTGCAGTTTCTTCCTCTATGAGGTTGATATTGTTCCTGACTTTATACAGACAGCTTTTTTGGACCATTCTTACTCTTCAATACAGTAACTGTACTTAGATTTTTGATGATACAGCAAAGCTAATACCATCAATGCTGATGCTGCTGGTGCCAATGGTTGTTTTTGCAGACAGATGGAGAACAGAATCCTTTGTTTAAACAAAGGAGCTGAGTGACACTAGCAACATAATATTTGGTTAGTGACCCTAGCATTACATTTTGGGATCTTTCACTCAAAATATTGTATCAGCAGAATTTTCTTTTCTTTTCTTATTTTTTTGGGGGGTGGGGGCGAGGAGGAGGGATTGAAAGAAGTTATTTGCTCAGAAATTAAGAATTTTAAAATAAAGCTAACATTAATAATATATATATATATATTTATTTGCATCTTAAAATCTGCTAATTATTTTAGTGCAAATTTGCATTCAGAAGGACAAAGTGTTTTTGTCTAATCATTTTAAAATACACACATATTAAATAATAACTATCTATACATGCATGCATATATGTACACACATAGGTGTGTGGTGGTGTATGTATAAATATATATATATATATATATATATATATATATATACACACACACACTCACATAGATATATGTGTCAAAATATATGTAAACAAATTAAAATTGATACACTATATATATATATATATATATATATACACACACACACACACACATATATATATATATATATATATATATATATATATATATATATATATATATATAATGTATATGGCATACTGAGCTGTTTTAAGAAGAGATAATTTATTTTGTTACTTCTCATATTTTATTCCTGGAATATTTAAAAGTCTCTATTTATGTTTTTGCTCTGTGTTTTCATGTAATAAAAATTTGAATGTCTATTTGCGATTTGCTGTTAAACTTTTCAAGGTTCTCTGCATTGCATCCTGCATGTTTTGTGCATGTATGTGTGCACATTTGTGTGTGTGCACATATGTGAGTGTGTGATTGCACATCAGTTTTGTGATAATGCCTCCTTTCTTATATGGCAGCACCATTACTACATTTATTTCTTAGAATCAAAACTTAAAAGACAAACCATTGTAAATCAACCTTTTACTTGCCATCATGCAAATATAGATTCATTTTTTTTTTCATTATTTTCTCTTTTTCAAAAACCCTATATCAACAATTTCAATCTAAAGCCTCATGTCATTTTTTGAGATCTACTTTAAACCTGCAACTCTCTCCTTTCTAAATCTCAAACCAGTTGGCCAATGATTGTATTAATTTGCAATGTAGACTTAAAACTCTGTTAAACAGTTCTCCTCTGTACATTTACTGTCATTTTATGACCACTATTTGTGAATAGTTTGGACCTTTCCTATGTATAAAGCTTATCTGCAAAGGCATAAATTCCAAATTGAACAATAACACCATTAGTTTCTCCCTCCAACTTGCTCATAATATTTGACTGGATGCAATTCTCCGTCAGTAAAAATTGATAAAAATATTAAGGGAGATAACTATGTATATGTTGCATTAGATTGTGGGTGAGTTAGCTGCCTACATGTTTAGAAATGTTTTATTATTTATTTATATTTTTTGTCTTTATTTTTATAATTAAATCCATACAATACTTCTTTAAAATACACGACGGTGATATGTAGGCAGTAATGGAGGTTGGGTTACATTTAAAACATTTATTTTTATGTCATAGGATTACAAAAAGTTTTGAAAGATTGCCTGTTTATTTATATTATTATTATTATTATTAATAATAATAATGATGATGGTGATGATGATGAGACAGCCTGTAGTATTATTTATCTGGGTGTAATCAGGTTAGTGTATAAAGCATTTTTCAAGAAAATAATTTTGAAGCATTTTATTTAAAGTGACTGATTTTTTTGATTTTTTTTTACCTTGGTACACTTCTGCAATCAAATTGTCAATACTAATGTCCTTAATATAAAAACTGTTCTTGAAGAATATATATATATATATATATATATATATATATATATATATATATATATATATATATATATATATATATATATGATCCCAAGATAATCATTGTTATTAATGGCCAGAGATAAGAATGGTCATCACTCAAGCAAAAACATAAGCTTAAGCCTTTCTTTGTTTCTCCTGTAAATACTTTAAGTAGCATTTTCAAACTTACAAATCTGATATGCAAAATTGACCTTTTGTTAGTTTTTATTCAGTAAGTGGTGTTTGAAAAATAATGACCCATATAAAATCTGTTCAATATAAATGTGTGTAACAATTTTTAGAAAATTCTTTCTATGGTAGAAACTAAAGTTAATTTCTATTGCCATAGGAAGTTGTCATTTTCTCTCTGCAATTTCTAATTCAGCTCTTTTATCTTTTATGTCATGAGAAGATCAATTAGGAATGCAGATTTGTGTTATCAGCACAGACTTGGTAGATAACAATTTCTTTTGTGAGTCACAATAGGTGTAAGTGTTTAGGCTTATATGTTGCTATTATTATTTACTCTTTCTTGCTGTCACCTCCCTTATAATGTGTCTGGCATCGAACATTATTTCTCACACTTATTGTATCAGCACAGTTTTGGAATCTTTTTTTAATATTCAATCCAAAGGAGAGAGCTTATCAATATCAACTAAAATAATTTTACTCTAAAATCATGTGCTGCTAGAAGTTTCATTGAAACAAATTCATTTTGTGCTTTTGTTGCTATATAGATTACATTTTGTGACATAATTTGGCCAATTTGCTTGATAGATGGTTTTATCCCAAATGTATTTATGACTACTGTCATAACATATCAAACCAATATTTCACTTTTGTTTCTTTTTTGTTTCTTTTTTGTTTCTTTCAAGCCAATTTCTCTTTTACAGAATATCTAAACAAATCTCCCATGCCAAGAACGGCAGCTGAAGATTGTGATAGCAAATGATACAAATCCTGCAAGAAATCTAGCAGGAATATTAAAGAATATTTTAATTTGGAACAAGATTCACAATATGTAGATAAAATACTGTTTAGATACAAATGAAAATTATTTAAATATGTTTAATATGTCTTTGTAATTTATTAAAAATGCATATATGTAATAAAAATTAACAGAGTTCTTTATTATATATTATATATATATATATATATATATATATATATATATATATATATATATATATATATATATATATATATAAAATATTGTCCCGGTAACCTCACTGAAGGCGAGAAAGAATAATTTCCTCTTTTACACATTATACTGGGATTAAAATTGATTTTAAAACCATGTGTGATGCCTGTGCCCACCCAGCAACACCACCACCAACATCAACAACAACAAATGTTCCTCCTTATACAATGAAAGTTTGGTAAACCAAACACTTGTACTACAACTTTACCATTCTGTGATAACAGATATAAATTATTTCAAAAAGGGAAAACTATATAAAAAAAAAAAAGAAAGTTCTATTTTCTTTTGCTCTAAAATCTATTATCTTTGATGATTGTAACAAATTTTTTCCATCCCCCTCACCCTCTTCTTATTCCCTCCTCATCGTCCCCCATCTAATTTGTATATAGTTGCTGTTGCTTTAATTCCAAGATCATGTGAACAAATTCTATTGGACATTTTATTACCCTTATATCCATTTCAATCTCATTTCTATTAACACCCCCTCTTTGTTTCTCATGTCTTCTATTTGTAGTGTTATTGAATTGAAATCATTTATCAAATTCTTTCTATAAAAACCTTATTATGCTTGTTCTGTTTAGAAAAATAAAGAAACGGCTACATTTAGATAATCTGTCAAACATTCCATTGTTGGATTCTTCGACTAGATTTTATTATTTATATAATTTATTCAATCATTTGAAGAAAAAAAGCTCCCCCACTCAAAAAAAAAAATTAATTCATGTGAATGTTATTTCTGTGACTTTATAGTCTTTTCTCCCTCTGGGCCACACCTGACCAAGTGATTGCCTCTAAACCAATTGATATACATGAAGTCCAAGTGTGTGTATGTGCGTGTGTGTATGTGTGTTACACTCTCAACTCAGATTTCACACAGTGGGGCCCACAGGCCAATAGAAGGGGTTGGGGAAGATTCTTCGTATATGCATGTGTGTGTGTGTGTGTGTGTATATTTTCTTTCATAACAGTTCATTGTATTTTATTGATAAAGATTAAAAGTGAATTTGCTTTGTGATAAAAAAAAAATTCTTTCTTCATTTTCTGTGCTTGTCTCTCCACATTCAGACTGTGATGTCATTGTATGACCGAGAAATAACACCTTTACTTCCAGATGCTCTTAGATTCACAAACTAGATTAGGTAATCAGACCAATGATAGTGATGACCAGTCCAATAACTGTAAGCCAAAATTTTCATTTATTTTTATGATGAAACAATGTGTCCCCTACAAATTACTGTCTATTTTGATTTCTTGTGCCATAAATCTCTGAGTTTTTGGCACTAGAGTTCCTCTATTTTGGGCTCATATTGTATCAGTGTATTAATTCTATTCTATAAGAATGGAATTATTTATTCCCTGTATTTCTGCAATTTGAACTCTGTGACAATTTTGAGTGGAAGCAGAAAATTCTATTTCTTCCTTCTTTTCTTTCTCTCTCTCTCTCTCTTTCTCCTTATTCTTTGTCTTCATATCAGAGTCACCAATGCTTAAACAATTTGCAGCCAATGGGAGGTAACAACAATGCAAAACAATAGTCTTCTCCACGAATGACTATTTGATTGCAACAATTCAGCCCAATCAAAAACTCTTCTCTTTCACTTGCACCTCAACTGCAGGGTCATATCCCCACCTTGCTCCTCCTCTCCTGTTCCTTCATCATTAATTGGCACACCATCCAACCTAAAGACTGTTACTTTTTCCTATCTTAGTTGCAGAAAAATCAACACACCCTCATCATCTTGCAGTATATTTAGAAATAAAATTTTGTAAAATATTTTACTCATTCCTATCAAATTAGTTTTATGGGAATAAGTGCAATTCACTCTAAGAACTGTCCACTTTGATTCAGTGTTATAATGTAAATTATATTTAATTTTATATTTTAACATGAGGAGATTCTATTTGAGAACTTTGATATCGATTATCTCCCTTTGACTGCTGTAGGTGGTGTTGTCTCCTAGTCATGTAACACAAAGTGAAGAATTTCTTTCTCACGTTTGTTTCTTGTTAAATGTGGCTTCTTCCATCGAATAGAAAAGATACACATTGTTTGGGAGGGGGGGACTTTATTATCTATGTTATTTTTTCTTTGTACATTTTTGTTCTTGTGAAGCTGAGGTCCCTACACATTAGAATACAATAAACATTTCTTAACATTTTTCTCTTGTTTTTGATAACATGCTTGATGCTGAGTTGCTTATTGACGTCACTCTTTTCAATTCAGTCCTATTTGGAAGGTGCAGCTGGTTTTCTCACCTGCTTGCACTGAGTGGAAACCCTGAATACAATTGAACATATGGACTGTAATGAGGTACCGCAAAGAAAGGGTTTGAATATGTTTCATTGAACTGACATTGACTCTTGTAAGATAATTATTGTGACACTTTGATTGTCTATAACTCATGTACTTGCACTGCATCAGTAACACAGTCAATGGTAAAGAATGTTAAAAGGTAGACTGAATAGGACTTGAAAAATGTTTCCAAATGTCTGCTTTCTGTTTTGGGACCAAAAAGCCCATCTCTATTATCATGGAGTATCAGTAACAAATTCTTAGCTCAAGTTGTCCAAATTAAATAAATTTGAATTGAATATCAGCTTGTTGAACAAACTATCAATTCATATCCCACTCAGTGATGGCTACAACAAAATGTTTCAGTTAATTCTGTTTTTGTTAATTTGCTTATTTTTCGTCTGACCATAACATTTACACTCCAATTGTGAGTCGGTCATGTGGCACACTGATGTTCGACTGGTTCCCTGGACCCTGCTATGGTTGTGACAACAAATGGACATTGATGTACAGAACAATAAAACACTTACAATGATCAAGCATCTATGTGCATGAAGGATTTAATCATCCATGCACGCTGTGTATAAAAAAAATAAACTGTTTTTTTTCTTCTATTACAAATAATTTTGAGTCAAAAGTAGCCATTGGAATGGGAAAGATATAAATTGTTCCATAAATTTTAAAAGACATTTTTATATTCCTTACTTATTTCTCAATATTTTGTGTGTTTGCTTCCCCCCTGCCAGCAACATACACACAGATATAGATTCACCTATGTGTCTATACCATTATGTGGGTATGTTTAACAAATGGTGGGGGAGAGAGACTGACTGTGTATGAATAAGTGTGTCTGTGTGTGCATTTATTTTATTTATATATGTGTGCATATATATATGTGTGTGTGTGTGTGTGAATGCATATATATAGATATATGTATGTGTATATATATGTATATAGAGATGTATGTATGTGTATATATAGATATATATATAGATATATGTAGATATATCTACATATATCTATGTATATACATATATATGTAGATATATGTATATATATGTAGATATATATATGTATATATATACATATATATGTATATATATATACATATATGTGT
>OZ010583.1:4784984-4902484 GCA_963932145.1 Acanthosepion lycidas | reverse complement strand
CTTTCCATTTCCCAAACCCTGCTTGCCTACTTCCAGCTTCCCAAAGACTGCTTGCCTACTTCCTGCTTCCCAAAGACTGCTTCCCAACTTCCAGTTTCCCAAACCTAGCTTATTACAATTGAGAGAGATTGAATTACTATTTCTCATTGATATCTTTTCTCATTTTTTCAAATATTACAACACTGTTTATCCATTAGGTTCACCAGAAATTTTGACAATATTTGATTTATTTTCTTGTATTAAATTTTGACTTAAGCTAATTTAAATTCATAACATCTTTTTAAAAACATGCATATGCATATATATATATATATATATATATATATATATATATATATATATATATATATATATATATATACATATACTGCTAGTACTTCTGCACATATTTATGGGTTTTACCAGTCAAAGTGTTGACTATCATTTCAATTCTGCCAGTTCTAACAATTTAGTGTTAAAGGATTCATTCTGAATATTTGTTAGATTCATCCATCTTTTCTCTGTATAATAAAAAGGCTAAAAATATATATTGCCAATTTTGATTGACTGAAATGGCCATGTAGATTGTTGTTGGTTGTTTCTTTAATTCATACAAAACTGTTTTCAAAATTACATGACCACTACACAAATATCCTAAATTGCTTTTCTTTTCATGCACATTATGTCACAGTCTGCCCATTTAAAAATGACTAAGGATTTAAATAAGAAAATCTATCAACAGGTAAAGAAGCAGCCATGTCTGTTTGGCAGGCTGTCTCATTCTAGTTCACCATATTTGTTCCTATGTTGTGCTTTGCTCAATTCTGGGAACCTGGCTCGCAAACAAGAAATTCCGAGTACAGCCTTGCATTTCTGTTTCTGAATATTTTGGGCCAGTTTCTTGCTTCTCTCTCTCTCTCTCTCTCTCTCTCTCTCTGTGGAGAGAAGCCATTTTCTCCTTTAACTTTGATTTATTGTTCTCAAAGTTTCAAACAAACAAACTTATTGCATGAATATGATACTTGTCTCCCTGTATTGACTAGCATAGCAATCTGTTACTGCCCCACCCTCCCTCTTTTTATAACAATAACAGCAGCAGCAGCAACTTAATGAACAACTACTACTACTACTACTACTACTACTACAACAACAACAACAACATGACATTGGCTATTTCTTAGCCATCAAGTCTCTCTGTTCTCTATCTCAATTGTAATTCGATATGTCAATGTGAAATAAAGATAGGATACATTAAATAAACCAGCTGAGCTCATTTTGTTGTTATTTTTTTCTATCAGATTCATTCTCTCTAATAAAGAAAAAATTCTTCAAAGACCAACACTGCAGACACATTGCATGTATAGAGGAAGACGGTTTTTTCTTTTTTAATATCTAAGAAAGGAACAATTATTCCTCCCTTTTATTAAGATGATTATTTGCCGGAACAGATTTCAAATGCAATTTAAAACTATATATGCATGTATCCTGGGGTGAGAACTCCAAAGTGAGAACACCTTAGATTGGAGACTTTCGGATTCACAATTCAATCTCCTGCCCTGCAGGTGAGATGTGTTATTAGCTTTAACTCACCTGAGGAAGAAAAATACTGAGAAAAAGAATAGATTTTCCAAAACAGCCATGTCCTAAAATCTACAGTACCTAATGCATAGATGCATTGCGAATTTATAAATGTTCAATCAATACAGATATTTTTAATGTTTTTGTCAACAGACTTTTTGTTGATTCAGCAATTTGATGAATGAGGAATATCATTGACATGTTTGCTACATCTTTTGCGCTGCAGAAAATAAATTCTTTACGATTCAGGAGCATTGTCTTAACATACAAAGACTTTTAAAAGACAATGTTTGAAGCTGGAATTCCTGTCAAAAATGACGTCAATGGGCAGGTAATTATAAATAACCAAAAGTTACCTCCCCTTGTAATTTCTCTAGCTTCATAAAGGGGCCCCCGAGTGAAAAATTAAATATTAACAAAAAGAGATGTAGTTTTGATAGATATTAATTGTAGAAATGATTTTTAATTATTTATACTGAAAGCGCATGCTTTCATAATACTATTTACCTTTAAAAATATCGATTGAATAATTAGATAAAAAAATTAAACTTTAAAAATTTATTGCCCTGATTTTCTCTGATTAACAATCCTATCTTCGATGTGTTGTACTTTTTAGTTTGGTTCAAGGTCATAAATGCGTGGAAGATTAAAGTTACTATTGCATAGAGTTTGATGCTCAGAGAGTGTCTCACACTTGCGACCTTGTGCCAGAATTAGCTAACCGACACAAAATTATTAAATAAAATAATGATACTAAACTGTCCCATAACAGTTGTTATATTTTCATATACATTCCATAAACTAATTATAGCAACTATTATGTGTTAGCAATAAAATTAAAATTCTTTTCAAAGAGATTTTACAATTTCTTTTTATTTACTTTTTATATCTTCTCTCTTCCTCTCTCACTCACTCACTCACTCTCTCTCTCTCTCACTCTCTCTCTCTCTGATATTTACAAAATCATTTAACTGGCCATGTTAATTTAGGTAATCTAAGGAAAAAGTACCTATGCTTTGTTATATTACAAAAACACTTATTGTTTGTAGCTACGTTGCAGGGCAGTGACTAACTTCACTGATTTAGTTGATTAACAGTCAAGTATAGTTCCCTGATTTGTAAAATTGTGATGGTGAAAATATTTGCCAAGTGCTTTAAAAATCATCACCCTATCATTCATCATTTCTCATTAAAGTTCGTCAGAAGATCAGAAATTTCTATTGACAGAAGCGAAATACAACATATTTGTCTTCTTTTCTTTGAACTTCCATTGCTTTTTGTTTTAGTATTTCTTTCTTTTAAAAAGAAAAAAGCTGTGTAAGTGTAAAATGAAAGTTGACATTTCATGACCCCTATTGTTGGTAATGTGCCAGAAATCTTAATTGATCAAGGATTTTATAACAGGATCATTATTTTTACCCGCACCCCAAACACCTTTTTTTTTTTTACTTTGCAACTGCTTATGAGAAAGTTTATAATCCCACAGACAAGAAGGCAAACAAACTTGATTTCAAAACCAGGGAGAATTACACTTGTTGCTCACCAAAATGGTTCTCAGTTTCAAAACTGACAACAGTACAGACTTATTCAGGACAAAAATTATTGCCTGAATCTCCAAGAGAAAAATAGTCACTATTCAACAATTCTTTAAAATAACATCTTTATCTTTTATTGTTTTTATCAAAATATTTTCATAAAAATAACAAAGATGGGAATGTTAATCCAAAGATACTAAATATTGTTGTTTTATCCAGGCTAAAAACTAAATGTTGGTGTTTAGAAAAGGAAATAATGCCTCATATATAACCTATATCAGCTGCTAGAAAACTCTGACTTTAAGGAACCATTTCCATTCAGTCTCAAAGAATTTTTCAACTGGTCAGTTGACTTGTAAAGGTCGAAAACGCATAAAATTACTCTTCAGCAACATTATAATAAATTACTAACATCCCATTTAAAGTGCTTCAACCAAATTCTCAAATTATTATCATCATATTACATTAATGATATTTTAACAATATGAGTTTCATATAAAAGACAAATATTGTGTTTGTGATAGATGAAAAATTGTTTCGAATGTAAGCAATTCCTACTTTTTGTTTTATGTTATAAGATTTAAGTGCTTAAATGCTTTAACTAAATGTCTGCCATTCAAACTGCTTATAGAAATCTTTACTCAGTGATTTCCATAAGATTTTTATTTTTTTATTCTCATTGCATTATGGGTATGTTGAGGCTTATCATTAAAAAGCTATATGTATGTATGTATGTATAAAATAATAGTAATAATATAGTGGAGTTATGGATAGTCTTTATATATGTCTATGAAATAAGCTTTGTAATAAAAGGGTTATAAAAAAAAATTACTTTTCAAACACTGTAATGTATAAGAATATTATTAATGCAGTGGAATCATAATTTTTAGAGGTGTGTGTGAAAGAAACTTTGGAGGAAAGGTTTGTAAAAAATGAAAGTATTTTTGATAGCCCCAAATATAACTTAATTTTCCTACAGATTGTATAAGGTTGAATAATATTTTTTAATTCATTGTAGAGGTTTTATTTTATGTGTTGACAATAATTAAAAACTAAATCCTAAATTTTAACCAGCATACTCTCTCATCTCTTTTTGCAGAGAAATTAGAATCATGGGTTACATAATGGTACTGTCTGTACATTACATAAATAAACTGAATAAAGGTATAGGAATAATTTTCTGTGTTCCAAAATAAAAACAAATACCTTGAATTTCCTGACAAATTATCCACATGCAAAAGTTTTGTGAAAAACATATATGCCAAAATATTATATTAGCAAGCCAAATAAAAAGTTGATTGTCCAAAGAAAGTTTGCAATTAAATGTCTACAAGATCCACACAAACAGAAATGGAATAATGTTTATTGTGGTTAATGTATGACTAAGTTAAGTATATAATACTTTAAAAACTAAATCTGGTTAAAAAAAAAAAAAAAAACTCCAAAAAACAAGGAATAACTTAAAATAAAAATAATAATTCCAGATAAAATACCATTAGGAAATGGTAACTGGTATCAAGACAAGGCTCAGAGTAGTCTGGCACAAGGCCACAACTTTAGAACACTTAGTGTGGATCTAATTCAGTGACTTGCAAGATTACCTTATCAGTTAATGCGATATGACAGGTGTCCTGGGTAAAAAGGTAAAGTCTTTTAAAAATAAAAGTGAATTTAAAAAAATAATTAGTCAAAACAAAATACTTCTTTTCTTCTGAGATCAAATTTTCTCAGTAACATGAGAAAAGTAATTTCTGAAGTAAAATTCTCCACTTCAATTATATACTTGTTTTTCTTTCTCTCAGTAATCTTTGATTCTTTAGACAAAAAAGAAATGCTTTAAAAAGGTAGAAAAAATGAATTGCTATAATTACGGTAAAATAAATTGCAACATTTCCATAAAATCATTCTCTTCAGATTCAATTAATTTCTTCTTTTTTTTTTTTTATTTAACTGACTTAATTACATTAATAAGTTGTTTCTTTTCATCTTGTGTAATCTTTGCTTTGATAGATTATCAATTTCTGTCATCAACATGTATGAAAGCCAGTATAGCTATCTTTGCTATTTTCTATCCAAGAAAAGACATGATCCATTGCACAAGCTAATCAAATAAAAAATGTTATCGCGCTTTACAGGTACTATAGTGTAATTTCTAAAAGTTTTGAAATTGACCTTCAGAGTAAGGATTGCAACAATGATCAATCGCATTATTTAGAATCTTAAACAGTTCAGAATTCATTAAATATATTCCAAATGTAAGTTTTCTTGCAGTAAAATCAAGATAATGAAATGTACGTTTGATTCGACTGAATTCTAAAAAATTCCTAAACTGGGGAAATGTCTAACATGTTCGCAACAGAAAAAGTTAAAAATATATTAAGAAGAGTTATTGCCCTTGAACCGGTTTGTGAAAAACATATAAGCCGAACCGGACGGTATGTTGGGTGATCTGCCCTTGGGAGAGTAAGGGAAATTATATAAACACGGAGACTGAGCTTCTAGAGAGAAGAGTACAGCAACGCAAACATTGGGAAAGAGGAATTTGAATATTGACAGCAGAGTGTAGTCATTCAGAAATAAACTTAGTATGTCAAAATTATATTATAATTTAACCTGTAAATATATATAAACTTTTCACAGCCATATTTGTTATTTTATAGATGCATGAGGTAAAAAATAAAATAGCTTCAAAATATTTGGCACTATGGGAAAATGAAATAAAATCAATAAATAAAATAATAATCATAAAAAAGAAAGAAAGAATGTATTTCCCCATGATGCTAAAGGAAGCAGAAATATGATTTCCTCACTTGGCTTTGTAAAATGCTGTTAGGTGGTGCTGCTGAAGTCTATAAAAAGACAAACATTATCCTGTCTCACTTTCTTTCTCCCCCTAGCTCCAAGATGTAGAACAATGTGATTATTACATTCCCAATGGAGAATGTTTTTTTCACCCCAGTCCACTGACAACTGAACTCTCTTTCCAATGCAATGGCAATCACACATGGTTTCCAAAACCTCCACCTATGAATTAAGTTGAGGTTTTTCTTTGGCTGACTTGCGTGCAACCATTGTAATAATGCTCATACTTACTTAGCCTAACTTCTAGACCAAGGAAAAGAAAATGGGCATCCCATAACCATTATACCTACTTAGCCTAACTCCTGGACCAAAAGGAAAATGGACATACCCAAGAAACATTTAGAACTTTATTTTTCTACAGTTTATAAAAAACAAAACAAAATAAAGAGTCCGTGGTTGATATTCAAGTTTCCGTATGCTTCTTCATGATTGTTTATATATAAACACCCCCCCCACATAATATGCACAAATATGCAACCATCTAAATTCTATTGCATCAATTCTTTGGAGGTAAGTAAAAGGGAAATGGAATTATAGAAAATGGCTACAAATGGTGACACAAATAAAAGGCCATTTTTATCACTTTGGAATGTAAAACTAGAAAGTGGTGCTGAAATTAATTTAATGGGTCTAAACAAAGCTGATTGGGTGGGAAAACATTTAAAAAAAACATAAGAATAGAAAATATTAAAGGTATCTCTTCCTAACAATAAAAAAAAATAGACTCTTTTTGGGGTTTATCAAATTTTTATAGTAAATACTTGCTCTTAAGTTCATGTTGACCAAGCATACGTTAACGATGTGTGATTGTGTCTTATTTTGGTAGACATTCTTTCTACCTGGCCTGAAGTTGTTCACATTCACAATAGGAAAACTAGTACAAGACAAATATTGCAGGTAATATTTTCTAGAAATGGAGTACTGAAAACAGTGTCAGATAATGCCACAGAATTTTGTGATGAAAGCCTGTGTTTTTGGTTAAAGAAAATTGGATGTATCTCATATAAAACCCCAGCATATCATCTGCAATCAAATGGAATTGTAGATAGAATGGTACAGACTATAAAAACGGGATTGGAATCATTTTCTCCTCAACAATATGCAGGTGAAAGGGCAAATTTTATAATGGAGAAGGGACACAATGCAGCATTAATATTTGAAAAGGGCAATAATGTTCTGGCCCATGTGGGTCAAATACGATCCAGACAAGAATATGAAGGGGAGATGGAAATTGAGTTAGGAAGCAAGTCCAGCTCAGACCTTATAAACCAACAGGAAATGAGTGATGAAGAGTCAATGGAAGACCAAGTCAGTTTGGATGATTCAAACACCAATTGTGAAGAACAGGACTTTACCAACAAACAAGAAAGATCTCGCATAGAGAAAAATACACACATACTTCCAGAAAGGGGAGAGAGAAGGAAGTCAAAATGAAAATACAAATAGATGAAGAAGCTTGTGATCAACAAAGGTTATAAAGCCTATTCACTTCAAGGAGATGTAGTAGTGGTTGGTTGTGCTACTAATAGTAAGCATATATGTACAAGTAGACATCACGTATAGTGTCGCAAAGTAAGGTAGTGGCACTTGGACTGTAGAACCAATGCTGACTGCATACAACTATAATCCCTACTTCTATCATAGCAATTTCCTTAATTTAGTACTTTTAGTAAGATGGTATGTGTAGATCTTCACTACTTGGGTCATATGTTGATGCTTCTTGAAAATGGCTAACAACGTGAAAATTTTTAAAAAAATATGTTAAAGATCTTCAGAACTGTCAAAATTAAAATTAAATTTCTTGTTTTTTCTGCACAAACTTTTTTTAACTCAATTCAAATGTTGATTGCTTGTCCAT
Source organism: Acanthosepion lycidas (assembly GCA_963932145.1). Lineage (NCBI taxonomy): Eukaryota > Metazoa > Mollusca > Cephalopoda > Sepiida > Sepiidae > Acanthosepion > Acanthosepion lycidas. Next base: position 4,894,672 of record OZ010583.1, on the reverse strand, counting down.
TAGCTTACCTCCTTGAAAAATGTACTGTAATCATTCCCAATGTCTGCAGAGGATATATTTTAAAAGTCCAAGTAGTTGCCTGAGACAACAGAGAGTAGCAAATACAATACCATTTTTTTTACGGCGACAAAGTTTAATTTATAAATTAGATGCAAATAAGATCAACACGTCTAATTAATAATGAAATAGAATAATAATAATAATATTGTGGAATTCCTATTATATGGACATGTGGCTAGAGCACTTTCTGACGATGAGACCTGGATTGAACCTTACCATGGTTGATTTGTCAAGAAGATTATGATGTTATTGGTGTGGAGGAGGTGATCCCAGCATGTGACACCTTTGGAAAGGTGCTTGACCCAAGCCTTGTGAGTGAAATTGGGTAGATATTATATATACAGGCTTGCTACGTGAGCAGCAATGGTACTTGGACTGTAGAACCAATACTGACAGCATACAACTGCAAATCCCTATTTGGGATGTCATAACAGACCCAACATTTGAATATAGTTGATTACAGCAACTCAGAGCCAGCAGAGCAAATGCATTTAGTGATAGAATTTGAGATAAAAAAAGCAATATAAGATGCAGATTTGTAGCTTCAATATGGTTTTAGCATGAGATGTGAATGCTAAGAACAGTCTTGACAATATTAATGTGTATTTGCTCTAAGTGACTTTCAGAAGAATTCTTATACTACTTTCAATTCTAAATGAATTCTAGCGGCTCTAGAAGTAGACTCCATAAAGATTCAGTTCCTGCCTAATCTATTTCCTTTACTGGACACTCTTTCTCTATAAATATAGAACATTTTAAAATATATATATATAGATATTAGGTTGGTGCAAAAATAATGACGTAATAATGTCGTTTTTTGGCGTTAAAAATATATATATATATATATATATATATATATATATATATATATATATATATAAATAAGCCTAGTGAGCCAGACAAACCTACCCAGGTTTCACCTAAGCAGATCGTAGGTTTGTCTGGCTCACTAGGTTTATCTAGGTCTGATCTACAGTTGTATTGAGCTCTTTTAGTTAGTTGTTTACTTGTGTCGGGGTTTTTTCTTTGGGCTTTAAACCTGTATCTGTGCGATTTTTTTCGACAGACTTTCATGTTTCTAGCTCTTTCTGTTTTTAAAACCTTTTTTTTCCCTCGGGATTGATTTGATTATTGGCAAATCAAAAGTTCAAGGGTTTTTCGAAATGAGTATAGTTACACACACACATATATATATATATATATATATATATATATATATATATATATATATATATATATGACAGAGTGTTGAAAAGTTCTCAACTGGCCAAATATTAAATTCCAAAGAAAATTATAGTGTTTTAGTTATTTGATCAGGAAAAATGTATAGTGAGTTTAGATCCTGATAAACCGAAATGATTGGCTGTAGAGGAGATATATAGCAGCAGAAATCAGTCATCTAGTAGCAACAGCTAATCAATACCTTTAAAAACTCAGACTTTAAAGAAGAAACACTTTCTATTTTTTTTTTCCTTTGCCTAATGTGTAGAGTTGTCTATAGTTTTTCATGGAAGTATTAGTGTTCTTGTTTCAGAAACATAGACTCTCGAAATATTCTAAAAAAATCAACCTGGCTACCTTCCTACAATAAATTTATTTCAATCTAAGTTTTTAGATATTATATATATTTATAAGGTGCTACCCCCCATCTTCAACAACATTTCTTGTTTCCAAGATAATTTCTGAGTTAAAGCTATTTTTCAAATAAATGCTGTGCAATATAAAATATTAAGTTTTGGTTCAGACTGTATTTAGTCTTCCTTGTGCTTCCAAAATCTGCAACTTCTCACTATAAATGGCAAATTTAGTTTGTTGCTGGACTTCTCTGACAATGAAAGTTTTATTATTGAGCAACAAATGGCACTCAAGCTGTTCTTATTTTTTTACCCTCTATTGCATGAATAAAACAATGTTATTTGATTCTGTGATAGATTTTGTGTCATTTTATCTGAGCCATTTAGATTTGGATTTCATTGTCTGCAATTTCACTAAAATTCCATTTGCTTACTTTCTGTAGATTTAAAATAAAAAAATAAATAAAAATATTCAAACATTTTAAAAACTTAAGGAAATTGTAAAGGTAATTTGCTACAAAAAAGAAGAAACAATTATTTATTCTTTCTGGTAAATTAAACCAAAATGTCTTCATTGTTAATCAAATTCTGGAACCTCATCAGTCAAACAAATGCTTTTGATGAGATGTAAACTGTGTGAATGTTAAATTCTGATCAAAAAGGAAAAATAAAAAAGTTTGAAATGCTAAAGATAATTCATGTTTTATTTTATTTTTGTTTTTTTGGTCTTTCAGTTTTTGAATATAAAAAGTTGTTCTATAAAATGATTTTGAATTATCAGAATAAATCATGTATTTTAGAATTATGAGAAGAGTCAGTCCTCCTTTGCAGTATCTTGTATAATACAGGATTTCTTTTGAAAATTAGTTACAAATTTATGCACACACATACACAACAACAGAGCACCTACACACAGGCATAAAAGTTACATTAAGAATTAGTCATAATCAGGTTTGTTGCCAAGAGGGAGTTCAGATTCTCCAAAAATGATTTGCTCATCTCCCACTTGGAAAATGAAGTAAACTAATTTTAATGCACAAATTCTTATTCTTGACCTCCAACCATTTATTTTTGAGAAATTATTTTAAATTTGTGAGTATTATTTGTTTGGGAAAGCAAAAGTGATTAGATTATTGTGAAGGAGACTTGCTCAGCATCCTCTTCAATCTGTCTTCCAATGTCTTACACCAATGACATGGTTATTAATAGTAAAAATGAGACAAGGAGTATGGAAAGTTGGTTACAGATATTTGTACAAAAAACAATGCCAGCTTCCATGACCAGTTGTCAGATTCATGTGGCATTGAATATTGTCCAAAATGAAAGCCCATTTTCTTTTAAACAGGCAGTGAGTGAGTAAGATTTCAAGCAAGAAATCTTCTCTTAATGTTTAAAGCTTCATTTTTCCCTAAATGGTCCAGATATTCATAATCTACTAACAACCAATAAATACTACAGAAACCTGCTTGGTATCTTCAGTAGCTGTATATTTCTCCACCAGTGGCAGTCATGTGGGCCAAGGATTTTCAAAGATGGATGACACTCACCACTTGAAATACAAACTTCTACTCTATTTACTCCTATTTAGATATTGTACCAAAGATTAATATCTTTTGGGTGCTCCATCAGTGCCACCTTGGCTCAAACTAGGTAAACTTAATAAATATTTATAGCAAAATGCAACATTTAACTGTTTTTATTTTTTTCTGGTTAGCTTTCTTTGTACTTTTTTTTTTTAATCATTTCACCCCAAGCAAGGCGATAATGACACTAGGATCCAGGGGGTTACAAGGAATGAAAGTGAATGAGAAGATTTTAGTGAAGAGAAAGAACAAAAAAAAAAAAACAGAAATCAGGAAGATATAAAATAACAATTGATGTTGCACTTAAACTTTTGAAGATTGTAGTTGACAAGGAAGCAAGAAATCAGAAGGGAGTCACACAGGTGAGAAGTGTGAAAAAAACAGAATAGAATAATTTCAACTAGCTAGATCAATAGTGAAATGGTGAGACCTAGTTGCCAATCTAGTAACAGACTTCAAATTCATGCATTCAAGGAACTAAGGAGGAAAGCTCATCAGAAAGATTACCATAAAAATATTTGTAGAAAAGACAGAGGGAAGCTAAGTCATGGAAAGTGTAACTGAAGATGAGATGTCAGGTCAGGATTGATGACATTACACACTCTTCTTTGAAATTTGTCAAGAATCTTGAAATATATAGCAGAAGCAGCAGACCAGATAAGGCAGCATAGAGAAATGGTAGATTTATAAATGTGCAAGATGGATTCTGGCGAGAAAAATTTTCTAGGATTACACAGTGAACCAACTGTCCTATCAGCAGACAGAACAATTAATTCAATATAATCAGTCCAGCTCATGTCAGTTGAAAACATGAGATCAAGAAGTTGTAGAATATTGCTGTCCTGGAGTTTAGCATCAGCCATGCTGATGGCAGACAGAAAAGATTCTCTTTGGTGATGAAATGAAGGATATTTTATTTTGGAGAGGTTCAAATTTACTTGCCATTCCTTGTCAAAGTTAATCACTGATTGGAGACTGGAAATCATTTGTTACTGAAAGGAAGTTACCAATTTGATTGGATTTCTTAACAATCTCAAGAAAAATTAATGCAACACATAAATGGATTTTATATAGATATTTGCAGAACACATTTTGGCATAAAAAATGGAAGAAAAATCCAATCTTCTACAAACTGCAACAAAACTTTTACTGTGAGTGAAAAAGTGATTGACAATATGTTGTAATGATATATTATAGCAACATTGTTTTGTTTGATGAACTGGGATTTATGTTCTTGTGCTGAATGCAGTTATATATTCATGTGGTAGGTTGCTGTAGAGATATTGTAACATAGTCCATGTAATGTGCCATATAGTTCAGTTAGGACTAAAACATGATTCACTTTGAGACTAAGAATTTTTCCTCCAAAGGAAATGAGACTCACCATTACAGCATCCTGTAGTTCTGGAGAGAAAAACGAAAAACAGAGCATTTCAATCCTTTCATATTACTTTATGCAATGCCACCTAGAGGGTATTAACAGACATCCTCTGGCAGCCGGCAGACAGTTTGTGATAACCCCACACATTGAATGAAATGATTTTCTTGACAATCTTGGATCTTCGTGTCTGCAAAAAAAAAAACAAAGGACGGTTTTTTCCCTTGACACCGCTATTATTTTAAGTACCTTCACTCCCTTGACAATGTTTACTATGTTAAAAAGTTGTTATTGTTGTGACTTCTTTAAAGTCTTTGTCAATAGGTATTTGATGATATACCAACTTTAGATCAATTTTAGAGAATGTTTTCATACCCACAAGTGTTCAAAGCCCATTCTACATTGTGGATAGGATCTGGGTCTGCATATATTTTGGAGTTTACACCTATTTTGTAATCACCACAAATGCACAGATCCCCATCCTTCTTTTTTAAAAACTACTAATGGGGAGAGCCATTTGCTCCCTCCTGGCAGAATTTGTTCAAGTAAATCTTATTCCAGTAATTTTTTAGTTTATCCACAATGATTGGTAGATATACTGGCATTTTTCATGCTTCAAAATATGAGGAGGGGACATTTTCCTCTTTAGTCTTAACTTCATAGTTTTTTAACATTCTAATTTTTTCTGCCTTGACAGTTTATTAATTTTTGTTGAATTTATGTTTAACACATTGTTTCCTATTAGCACATGATTCTTTTCAGAGTTTATGCCATCATAATTGGTAATATGTCGAACTTATTTCAAAATAGTCTAACATTTTTATCACAGATCCATGAAACTGATTCAATTGGGCAAGGCTTTTCTTTAATCTCAATTTTTCTAATTTCTTCCAGAAACTTCTGGGTATGAGTGTCATGTCACTTCTGGTGTCTAGTGACATGTCTAGTAAAAAATTACTGATTTGAGTTTTTTATATTCCATTATCATTTTTTTTTTTAATGAAAAGACATCCATATCTATTTCCTCTTCATTTTGTTGGACTGTCTATATGTTTTTCTTTTTGGATTTACACATACCTTTAAAATGATTCATTTTGAAACACTTTTCACACATTTTTTTATATACTGGACATTTTTGTTTTTTCTTTGATGTTGATATCCCCAATAAGTACACATTAATCTTTTTTCTTTATTGTATATGTCCATTTTCTCTACCAGAACTGTAATTTTTGTTCTATTAAATTTTTGTTGCTGAACAAATTCAACACACTGTTCTAGTGACAACATTCCCAATTGTAAATGCGTTAGTCATTTGTTGATTTTTTTCATTTTGAAGGCCATTTACCAATCTCATTTGGATTAAATCCTCTTCAGTTGACTGGTTTTCTGATTACAGTTTCTCAAATTTACAATATTCACTTTTTGAGAAATATTCATAAACTTAGCTCTCTCTGCATTCATTAGTTTTTTCTTGGGGGTTATGCTTTTCACTATCAGTTGACTTATATTGTCAAACATCATTTCCTCCAATTATTTTGGGTATGGAATCGCTGATAATTTTATAATGGCCTCACAACCAGCAGTTGCCAACAAGAGGACTGTTATTTGATTTTCTCCTCTGATTGCTTTTAAATCCTTTAGATTTTTTGTTTGAGCTTTACCTGCTTGTATTCTAAGCCACATTTGTGTGTACTCATAATTATCAAGTGACAATTGTCTGTTCAGTTTGTTAGATCTCAGCAATATCATTGTAGTGTAGCATTACTGACTCACGGAAAGTAGTATGCACTCAACTGCCTCATGAGTAATAGCTGTAGCTATTCAAAATATTTGTGACTTCATATGTAAATGAGTTACCTCAATATTAAATGCTATTATATTTTTTATTGGAATGGTTGACAAAACATCAGCTAATTGCCCATCGATATGAAAATTTTTTTTTTTTTAAGCATTCAACCACAAGCAAGGCGGGAATCCACTAGCATACAAGGAGCTACAGAGTTGGAGTGAGAACAAAGATGATTGACAGGAAAGGGTGAAGAGAAGGTTAGGGGATAGATCAGGGCATCTGGAGATGTCAATTGACATTACATTTGAATAGTTGGAGATTATAGCTATCAGGAAAACAAGAAATGGGGAGGGAGTTCCACATGCGAGAAGTGCAAGACATGAAGTTATTGGAGTAGAAGAGATGGCTACATTTAACAGTTTCGATAGTGAAAGGGTGAGAGCGAGATGCCAGCCTAGTTGAATGCTTAAATTCATGAAGTCTGGGAACCAGTAAAAGCAGCTCATCGAAGCATTTACCATGAAAATATTTGTAAAAAAGACAGGAGGAGGCAACGGCATGTCTGTGAGAGAGCAACTGCAGATGAGATGCCAGATCAGGGCCAATTACATTACATATCTGTCTTTGGATTTTATCAAGGACTTTGAGACAATTAGAAGGGGCTCCAGACCATATATGGCATCAATACTCCATGCAAGGGTGAATGGTTGATTTGTAGATTTGAAGGATTGACTCCGGCAAGAAAAATTTTCCTGGCGTGGCACAGGGAGCCAACTTTCCTTGCTGTGGACGAAGCTATTGACTCAATGTATTCATTCCATCTCAGGTCAGCGGACAATGTGAGACCGAGCAGTCACAAAGAGGTGCTCTCGTGGAATTGAGCGTCAGACATTCTAATGGGAGGCAGGTATCGTTCCTTTTGGTGAGTAATAGAGAGCAGTTTTGTTTTTGAGGCATTAAAGTTAACCAGCCAATTCCTGCCCCAGTCCACAACTGACTGGAGGCCCTTTTCAAGACAAATGGCCAGGTTAGTTTTGTCATCGACACTAGATTTGTTTCTGAGGCAGGAGTAAATAGTAGTGTCATCTGCATAGATGCCTACTTGTGAACCCATGACATCAGGAAGATCGTTAATGAAGATAAGCAACAGAGTAGGGTGTTCGTGGGATAGGAGCTGGAGGAGAATCCGTTGAGAACAATCTTCAATGTACGGTTCGACAGGAATGATTGTATTAAGTCGAACAATCGACCTGTAATTCTATAACCCTGAATTTTGCGAAGAAGGCCGGCATGCCAAACCCTCTCAAACACTTTTAATAAGTTGCTTCACATATTTTATAATTTAGTCAATGTTCATAAATTTATGAAAAAAAATTGTTTTCACATTTATTTCTTCATAAATTGGTAAATGATAAATATTTCATTGCATTATTTTAAATGTTTTTTTTTAGAATGTTGTAAATATAAAATTATTCTTAGACAATCTAAAATAAATAATTTTTGCTGTAAAATCTCAAGAACAAAGAAAATGTAAAAATTCACTTTCCGTTTCATCATATGTTTAGGTTTTATTAAAATTCTAACCATCACTTTTTAAAACAATAAACATTGCCAAGGAGTGAAGCTAGTTAAAATAATGGCAGTGTCAATGGTAAAATATATACTTTTAAACATATCGTTTTTTTTCATTAAACATCAAAGAACTAGAGTTACCTCCCTTGATGTTTTCAGCCTCAAGTTAAAGTAAAAATTATTTTTAAATAAAAATTAATTCTGAAATTATAAATACGAACAATTTCTATATTTTGTAATTTTTTTTTTTATTATTAATATCAAAATGTCTATTGTCTTTCAGAATATAGTCCATTTGTTCAAAGAGGGCAACTTTGGCATAAAGTGATACAGTTGGCACTTTGTATTTGGAGGTTTTGTGTTCACTAACAAAAAATTCTAAAAAGCAGAACTTGAATTTGCCCTGTGCAAAGCCTGAATCCAAATGAATGAAGAGATGTGTATTCAGATACTGCAGTAACACTTACATGGCAATTTCACAAACCCTGTGTCTGTCTCCAACATTTGTGTGAGCATAGTTTAACTTAAGCCTCATTTATTCCCTACTTATATTGTATGCATCTTTTGTTTCTTAATCTGAAATTTATAATGGAAACGTCTTTAGAAGATGTCTTTTGAGTATGCAAAATTTAGACAATGTCTTCTGAATATGCAAAACTTAGAAAATGTCTTTTGAATATGCAAAATTTAGAAAATGTCTTTTGAGCATGCAAAATTTAGAAAATGCCTTTTGAGTATGCAAAATTTAGAAAGTGTCCTTTGAATATGCAAAATTTAGAAAGTGTCTTTTGAGTATGCAAAATTTAGAAAATGTCTTTTTAATATGCAAAATTTAGAAAGTGTCTTTTGAGTAGGCAAAATTTAGAAAGTGTCTTGAGTATGCAAAATTTAGAAAATATCTTTTTAATATGCAAAATTTAGAAAGTGTCTTTTGAGTATGCAAAATTTAGAAAATGTCTTTTTAATATGCAAAATTTAGAAAGTGTCTTTTGAGTATGTATAATTTAGAAAGTGTCTTTTGAGTATGCAAAATTTAGAAAGTTTCTTTTGAGTACCAAATGTTTTATTAAAATCCAATAATTAGTTAATTTTTCATTGAATTTTAAAGTTGAGTGGTTTTTCATCCAAAAACTTTCTTATCCAAATTATTACAAGTTTTTTTACAGGTAAACAACTTTTCATACTAATTTTGATTTGAGCTTCTACTCCACTTTTGGAACAGGCACAGAAAAATACAAAAATCAGATTTTAACTTGTGAATTGGACTGCAAATTGGTTTATTTTTCAAGTTAGAGCATTCAAACAAAAAATCTTGCTACACATGCCATTTTTGCTGTTAGTGTTAGAAACTGAACCATAAACAGAAACTACATGACACTGCTTTCCGAGAACATGGAATGTAATATCAATAAATTTGTAACCTGGCTTTGTTTGTAATTGTTCCATAACAAGAAGATGATATTTATATAAAAAAATAAATGAATTTATTTTTGATGTATTAATTCATTTGTTGATTTTTCAATACACAGCTTCATTTTATGATTACATTGGAACAAAAGTCAGCAATATTTTTCAAATATATTTCACATGTGACTGAAATTTAAAACATATTTTCTGAAAGGTGATTTTTCAATTGTGCCTTTCTGTACAATTTATGCATAAATTGTGAATTTTAAATGTTTTTACGTTAAACATGAAAATTGGAGGGAAATGAGATCTTCATCATTTGATTGTCTTTTATTTCCAAAAAGGGAAAAAATACTGTATAAAATAGTGCATAAACATCAAAAACAAAAAAATGATGATACATGCCATATCAAACTTGGATATTGTGACTGAAAAAAAAAAACAAATCTTTGTTGTCAATTCTCAAGAACAAAGCAAATCTATATATTCACTTTCCACATGGTACTAATTATTTTATTTAAGATTATCGACTTCTTAAATTCACCTGAAAGTAGTTTATTGTGATGCAATTGCTAGCAAACTGTTCTCGTGAATGATAGAATCTGATTAGTGGGTTTGGTCGTGACCACCGATAGACAAGATCTGTTTCATTGGGTTAAGGAGAAATGTGATGTCATCATATTGAATCCGACTTTCAAGAAGCATGTCGTTTGTTTTGTGTATCAGATTTTTTACGGTGGCATTTTTAAATTGTTTATTAATACTTTCTTTTAAATATTGTATTAATTTAAAACGAAAACAATGCTTTATAGATGCGTTATACCAAATTGCAAAGGGAATTATAAAAACGGCCTTAAAGGACATGTATTTTCTTTCTCTAAAGATAAAGAATTATCTGATGTTTGAATTGGTACAATCAGAAGAGATCATTTTTTACATCATTTTTTTTGTAAACATCGACAAATAAAAGAATACCAAAAGAAAAAAAAAAAACTTAACCGTAATTTGAAAGTTAACTTCCTACATTAAAAAAAAAGAATAACCAAAAAAAAACCACCTAACCCTAATTTGAAAGTTAACTTTCTTCTTAATAAAAATAAAGAATAACCAAAAAAAACCCACCTAACCCTAATTTGAAAGTTAACTTTCTTCTTAAAAAAAAAGAATAACCATAAAAAAACCACCTAACCCTAATTTGAAAGTTAACTTACTTCTTAAAAAAATAAAGAATAACCAAAAAAAACCCACCTAACCCTAATTTGAAAGTTAACTTTCTTCTTAAAAAAAAAGAATAACCATAAAAAAACCACCTAACCCTAATTTGAAAGTTAACTTTCTTCTTAATAAAAATAAAGAATAACCAAAAAAAAAACACCTAACCCTAATTTGAAAGTTAACTTTCTTCTTAAAAAAATAAAGAATAACCATAAAAAAACCACCTAACCCTAATTTGAAAGTTAACTTTCTTCTTAAAAAAATAAAGAATAACCATAAAAAAACCACCTAACCATAATTTGAAAGTTAACTTTCTTCTTAAAAAAAATAAAGAATAACCAAAAAAAAAACCACCTAACCATAATTTGAAAGTTAACTTTCTTCTTAAAAAAAATAAAGAATAACCATAAAAAAACCACCTAAGCATAATTTGAAAGTTAACTTTCTTCATTAAAAAAAAAGAATAACCAAAAAAAAACCACCTAACCCTAATTTGAAAGTTAACTTTCTTCATTAAAAAAATAAAGAATAACCAAAAAAAAACCACCTAACCCTAATTTGAAAGTTAACTTTCTTCATTAAAAAAAAAGAATAACCAAAAAAAAAACCACCTAACCCTAATTTGAAAGTTAACTTTCTTCATTAAAAAAAAAGAATAACCAAAAAAAACCACCTAACCCTAATTTGAAAGTTAACTTTCTTCTTTAAAAAAAAAAAGAATAACCAAAAAAAACCCACCTAACCCTAATTTGAAAGTTAACTTTCTTCTTAAAAAAATAAAGAATAACCATAAAAAAACCACCTAACCATAATTTGAAAGTTAACTTTCTTCTTAAAAAAAAAAGAATAACCAAAAAAAAACCACCTAACCCTAATTTGAAAGTTAACTTTCTTCTTAAAAAAATAAAGAATAACCAAAAAAAACCCACCTAACCCTAATTTGAAAGTTAACTTTCTTCTTAAAAAAATAAAGAATAACCATAAAAAAACCACCTAACCATAATTTGAAAGTTAACTTTCTTCTTAAAAAAAAAAGAATAACCAAAAAAAAACCACCTAACCCTAATTTGAAAGTTAACTTTCTTCTTAAAAAAATAAAGAATAACCAAAAAAAAACCACCTAACCGTAATTTGAAAGTTAACTTTCTTCTTAAAAAAATAAAGAATAACCATAAAAAAACCACCTAACCATAATTTGAAAGTTAACTTTCTTCTTAAAAAAAAAAGAATAACCAAAAAAAAACCACCTAACCGTAATTTGAAAGTTAACTTTCTTCTTAAAAAAATAAAGAATAACCATAAAAAAACCACCTAACCCTAATTTGAAAGTTAACTTTCTTCTTAAAAAAATAAAGAATAACCAAAAAAAAACCACCTAACCCTAATTTAAAAAAATTAACTTTCTTCTTAAAAAAATAAAGAATAACCATAAAAAAACCACCTAACCATAATTTGAAAGTTAACTTTCTTCTTAAAAAAAAGAGAATAACCAAAAAAAAACCACCTAACCGTAATTTGAAAGTTAACTTTCTTCTTAAAAAAATAAAGAATAACCATAAAAAAACCACCTAACCCTAATTTGAAAGTTAACTTTCTTCTTAAAAAAATAAAGAATAACCAAAAAAAAACCACCTAACCCTAATTTGAAAGTTAACTTTCTTCTTAAAAAAAATAAATAACCAAAAAAAAACCCACCTAACCCTAATTTGAAAGTTAAGTTTCTTCTTTAAAAAAAAAAAAAGAATAACCAAAAAAAAACCCACCTAACCCTAATTTGAAAGTTAACTTTCTTCTTAAAAAAATAAAGAATAACCAAAAAAAACCCACCTAACCCTAATTTGAAAGTTAACTTTCTTCTTAAAAAAATAAAGAATAACCAAAAAAAACCCACCTAACCCTAATTTGAAAGTTAACTTTCTTCTTAAAAAAATAAAGAATAACCATAAAAAAACCACCTAACCCTAATTTGAAAGTTAACTTTCTTCTTAAAAAAATAAAGAATAACCATAAAAAAACCACCTAACCCTAATTTGAAAGTTAACTTTCTTCTTAAAAAAAAAAGAATAACCAAAAAAAAACCACCTAACCCTAATTTGAAAGTTAACTTTCTTCTTAAAAAAATAAAGAATAACCATAAAAAAACCACCTAACCATAATTTGAAAGTTAACTTTCTTCATTAAAAAAAAAGAATAACCAAAAAAAAAACACCTAACCCTAATTTGAAAGTTAACTTTCTTCTTAAAAAAATAAAGAATAACCATAAAAAAACCACCTAACCCTAATTTGAAAGTTAACTTTCTTCTTAAAAAAATAAAGAATAACCAAAAAAAACCCACCTAACCCTAATTTGAAAGTTAACTTTCTTCTTAAAAAAAAAGAATAACCAAAAAAAAACACCTAACCCTAATTTGAAAGTTAACTTTCTTCTTAAAAAAATAAAGAATAACCAAAAAAAACCCACCTAACCCTAATTTGAAAGTTAACTTTCTTCTTAAAAAAATAAAGAATAACCAAAAAAAACCCACCTAACCCTAATTTGAAAGTTAACTTTCTTCTTAAAAAAATAAAGAATAACCATAAAAAAACCACCTAACCCTAATTTGAAAGTTAACTTTCTTCTTAAAAAAAAAGAATAACCAAAAAAAAACCACCTAACCCTAATTTGAAAGTTAACTTTCTTCTTAAAAAAATAAAGAATAACCATAAAAAAACCACCTAACCCTAATTTGAAAGTTAACTTTCTTCTTAAAAAAAAAAGAATAACCAAAAAAAAACCACCTAACCCTAATTTGAAAGTTAACTTTCTTCTTAAAAAAATAAAGAATAACCATAAAAAAACCACCTAACCATAATTTGAAAGTTAACTTTCTTCATTAAAAAAAAAGAATAACCAAAAAAAAAACACCTAACCCTAATTTGAAAGTTAACTTTCTTCTTAAAAAAATAAAGAATAACCATAAAAAAACCACCTAACCCTAATTTGAAAGTTAACTTTCTTCTTAAAAAAATAAAGAATAACCAAAAAAAACCCACCTAACCCTAATTTGAAAGTTAACTTTCTTCTTAAAAAAAAAGAATAACCAAAAAAAAACACCTAACCCTAATTTGAAAGTTAACTTTCTTCTTAAAAAAATAAAGAATAACCAAAAAAAACCCACCTAACCCTAATTTGAAAGTTAACTTTCTTCTTAAAAAAATAAAGAATAACCAAAAAAAACCCACCTAACCCTAATTTGAAAGTTAACTTTCTTCTTAAAAAAAAAGAATAACCAAAAAAAAACCACCTAACCCTAATTTGAAAGTTAAGTTTCTTCTTTAAAAAAAAAAAAGAATAACCAAAAAAAAACCCACCTAACCCTAATTTGAAAGTTAACTTTCTTCTTAAAAAAAATAAATAACCAAAAAAAAACCCACCTAAACCTAATTTGAAAGTTAACTTTCTTCTTTAAAAAAAAAAAAAGAATAACCAAAAAAAAACCCACCTAACCCTAATTTGAAAGTTAACTTTCTTCTTAAAAAAATAAAGAATAACCAAAAAAAACCCACCTAACCCTAATTTGAAAGTTAACTTTCTTCTTAAAAAAATAAAGAATAACCAAAAAAAACCCACCTAACCCTAATTTGAAAGTTAACTTTCTTCTTAAAAAAATAAAGAATAACCATAAAAAAACCACCTAACCCTAATTTGAAAGTTAACTTTCTTCTTAAAAAAAAAAGAATAACCAAAAAAAAACCACCTAACCCTAATTTGAAAGTTAACTTTCTTCTTAAAAAAATAAAGAATAACCATAAAAAAACCACCTAACCCTAATTTGAAAGTTAACTTTCTTCTTAAAAAAATAAAGAATAACCAAAAAAAACCCACCTACCCTAATTTGAAAGTTAACTTTCTTCTTAAAAAAAAAGAATAACCAAAAAAAAACACCTAACCCTAATTTGAAAGTTAACTTTCTTCTTAAAAAAATAAAGAATAACCAAAAAAAACCCACCTAACCCTAATTTGAAAGTTAACTTTCTTCTTAAAAAAATAAAGAATAACCAAAAAAAACCCACCTAACCCTAATTTGAAAGTTAACTTTCTTCTTAAAAAAAAAGAATAACCAAAAAAAAACACCTAACCCTAATTTGAAAGTTAACTTTCTTCTTAAAAAAATAAAGAATAACCAAAAAAAACCCACCTAACCCTAATTTGAAAGTTAACTTTCTTCTTAAAAAAATAAAGAATAACCAAAAAAAACCCACCTAACCCTAATTTGAAAGTTAACTTTCTTCTTAAAAAAAAAGAATAACCAAAAAAAAACCACCTAACCCTAATTTGAAAGTTAACTTTCTTCTTAAAAAAATAAAGAATAACCATAAAAAAACCACCTAACCATAATTTGAAAGTTAACTTTCTTCATTAAAAAAAAAGAATAACCAAAAAAAAATCCACCTAACCCTAATTTGAAAGTTAACTTTCTTCTTTAAAAAAAAAAAAGAATAACCAAAAAAAAATCCACCTAACCGTAATTTGAAAGTTAACTTTCTTCTTAAAAAAATAAAGAATAACCATAAAAAAACCACCTAACCCTAATTTGAAAGTTAACTTTCTTCTTAAAAAAAAAAGAATAACCAAAAAAAAACCACCTAACCCTAATTTGAAAGTTAACTTTCTTCTTAAAAAAATAAAGAATAACCAAAAAAAAAACACCTAACCCTAATTTGAAAGTTAACTTTCTTCTTAAAAAAAATAAATAACCAAAAAAAAACCCACCTAACCCTAATTTGAAAGTTAACTTTCTTCTTAAAAAAATAAAGAATAACCATAAAAAAACCACCTAACCCTAATTTGAAAGTTAACTTTCTTCTTAAAAAAAAAAGAATAACCAAAAAAAAACCACCTAACCCTAATTTGAAAGTTAACTTTCTTCTTAAAAAAATAAAGAATAACCATAAAAAAACCACCTAACCATAATTTGAAAGTTAACTTTCTTCATTAAAAAAAAAGAATAACCAAAAAAAAAACACCTAACCATAATTTGAAAGTTAACTTTCTTCATTAAAAAAAAAGAATAACCAAAAAAAAAATCCACCTAACCCTAATTTGAAAGTTAACTTTCTTCTTTAAAAAAAATAAAGAATAACCAAAAAAAAACCACCTAACCCTAATTTGAAAGTTAACTTTCTTCTTAAAAAAATAAAGAATAACCAAAAAAAAACCACCTAACCCTAATTTGAAAGTTAACTTTCTTCTTAAAAAAATAAAGAATAACCAAAAAAAAAACACCTAACCCTAATTTGAAAGTTAACTTTCTTCTTAAAAAAAATAAATAACCAAAAAAAAACCCACCTAAACCTAATTTGAAAGTTAACTTTCTACTTAAAAAAAAAAAGTATAACCAAAAAAAAAACAACCTAACCCTAATTTGAAAGTTAACTCTCTTCTTAAAAAAAACCCCACCTAACCCTAATTTGAAAGTTAACTTTCTTCTTTAAAAAAAAAAGAATAAAGAAGAAAAACCCACCTAACCCTAATTTGAAAGTTAACTTTCTTCTTAAAAAAAAAGAATAACCAAAAAAAAACCACCTAACCCTAATTTGAAAGTTAACTTTCTTCTTTAAAAAAAAGAAGAATAACCGAAAAAAGCCCTACGTAACCATTATTTGAAAGCTAACTTTCTTCTTTAAAAAAAATGAATATCCAAAAAAACCCCATCTTACCCTAATTTGAAAGTTAACTTTCTTCGTAACACCCCCCCACCTAACACTAATTTGAAAGTTTACTTTATTTTTTAATAAAAAAAGAAAAACAAAAAAAAAAACACCTAACACAAATTTGAAAGTTAACTTCTTAAGAAAAAAAAAAAGAATAACCAAAAAAAACCTCACATAACACTAATTTGAAAGTTAACTTTCTTCTTAAAAAAAAGGAATAACCAAAAAAACCCCCACCTAACACTTATTTGAAAGTTAACTTTCTTCTTAAAAAAAAGGAATAACCAAAAAAACCCCCACCTAACACTTATTTGAAAGTTAACTTTCTTCTTAAAAAAAAGGAATAACCAAAAAAAACCCACGTAACCCTAATTTGAAAGTTAACTTTCTTCTTAAAAAAAAGGAATAACCAAAAAAACCCCCACCTAACACTTATTTGAAAGTTAACTTTCTTCTTAAAAAAAAAGAATAACCAAAAAAAAACCACCTAACCCTAATTTGAAAGTTAACTTTCTTCTTAAAAAAAATAAAGAATAACCAAAAAAAAACCACCTAACCCTAATTTGAAAGTTAACTTTCTTCTTAAAAAAATAAAGAATAACCATAAAAAAACCACCTAACCATAATTTGAAAGTTAACTTTCTTCTTAAAAAAAAAGAATAACCAAAAAAAAACCACCTAACCCTAATTTGAAAGTTAACTTTCTTCTTAAAAAAATAAAGAATAACCATAAAAAAACCACCTAACCATAATTTGAAAGTTAACTTTCTTCTTAAAAAAATAAAGAATAACCATAAAAAAACCACCTAACCATAATTTGAAAGTTAACTTTCTTCATTAAAAAAAAAGAATAACCAAAAAAAAAACACCTAACCATAATTTGAAAGTTAACTTTCTTCATTAAAAAAAAAGAATAACCAAAAAAAAACCACCTAACCCTAATTTGAAAGTTAACTTTCTTCATTAAAAAAAAAGAATAACCAAAAAAAAATCCACCTAACCCTAATTTGAAAGTTAACTTTCTTCTTTAAAAAAAATAAAGAATAACCAAAAAAAAACCACCTAACCCTAATTTGAAAGTTAACTTTCTTCTTAAAAAAATAAAGAATAACCAAAAAAAAACCACCTAACCCTAATTTGAAAGTTAACTTTCTTCTTAAAAAAATAAAGAATAACCAAAAAAAAAACACCTAACCCTAATTTGAAAGTTAACTTTCTTCTTAAAAAAAATAAATAACCAAAAAAAAACCCACCTAACCCTAATTTGAAAGTTAACTTTCTTCTTAAAAAAATAAAGAATAACCATAAAAAAACCACCTAACCCTAATTTGAAAGTTAACTTTCTTCTTAAAAAAAAAAGAATAACCAAAAAAAAACCACCTAACCCTAATTTGAAAGTTAACTTTCTTCTTAAAAAAATAAAGAATAACCATAAAAAAACCACCTAACCATAATTTGAAAGTTAACTTTCTTCATTAAAAAAAAAGAATAACCAAAAAAAAAACACCTAACCATAATTTGAAAGTTAACTTTCTTCATTAAAAAAAAAGAATAACCAAAAAAAAACCACCTAACCCTAATTTGAAAGTTAACTTTCTTCTTAAAAAAATAAAGAATAACCAAAAAAAAAACACCTAACCCTAATTTGAAAGTTAACTTTCTTCTTAAAAAAAATAAATAACCAAAAAAAAACCCACCTAAACCTAATTTGAAAGTTAACTTTCTACTTAAAAAAAAAAAAGTATAACCAAAAAAAAAACAACCTAACCCTAATTTGAAAGTTAACTCTCTTCTTAAAAAAAACCCCACCTAACCCTAATTTGAAAGTTAACTTTCTTCTTTAAAAAAAAAAGAATAAAGAAGAAAAACCCACCTAACCCTAATTTGAAAGTTAACTTTCTTCTTAAAAAAAAAGAATAACCAAAAAAAAACCACCTAACCCTAATTTGAAAGTTAACTTTCTTCTTTAAAAAAAAGAAGAATAACCGAAAAAAGCCCTACGTAACCATTATTTGAAAGCTAACTTTCTTCTTTAAAAAAAATGAATATCCAAAAAAACCCCATCTTACCCTAATTTGAAAGTTAACTTTCTTCGTAACACCCCCCCACCTAACACTAATTTGAAAGTTTACTTTATTTTTTAATAAAAAAAGAAAAACAAAAAAAAAAACACCTAACACAAATTTGAAAGTTAACTTCTTAAGAAAAAAAAAAAGAATAACCAAAAAAAACCTCACATAACACTAATTTGAAAGTTAACTTTCTTCTTAAAAAAAAGGAATAACCAAAAAAACCCCCACCTAACACTTATTTGAAAGTTAACTTTCTTCTTAAAAAAAAGGAATAACCAAAAAAACCCCCACCTAACACTTATTTGAAAGTTAACTTTCTTCTTAAAAAAAAGGAATAACCAAAAAAAACCCACGTAACCCTAATTTGAAAGTTAACTTTCTTCTTAAAAAAAAGGAATAACCAAAAAAACCCCCACCTAACACTTATTTGAAAGTTAACTTTCTTCTTAAAAAAAAAGAATAACCAAAAAAAAACCACCTAACCCTAATTTGAAAGTTAACTTTCTTCTTAAAAAAAATAAAGAATAACCAAAAAAAAACCACCTAACCCTAATTTGAAAGTTAACTTTCTTCTTAAAAAAATAAAGAATAACCATAAAAAAACCACCTAACCATAATTTGAAAGTTAACTTTCTTCTTAAAAAAAAAGAATAACCAAAAAAAAACCACCTAACCCTAATTTGAAAGTTAACTTTCTTCTTAAAAAAATAAAGAATAACCATAAAAAAACCACCTAACCCTAATTTGAAAGTTAACTTTCTTCTTAAAAAAGTAAAGAATAACCAAAAAAAAACCACCTAACGCTAATATGAAAGTTAACTTTCTTCTTAAAAAAAAAAGAATAACCAAAAAAAAACCACCTAACCCTAATTTGAAAGTTAACTTTCTTCTTAAAAAAAATAAAGAATAACCAAAAAAAAACCACCTAACCCTAATTTGAAAGTTAACTTTCTTCTTAAAAAAATAAAGAATAACCATAAAAAAACCACCTAACCATAATTTGAAAGTTAACTTTCTTCTTAAAAAAAAAAGAATAACCAAAAAAAAACCACCTAACCCTAATTTGAAAGTTAACTTTCTTCATTAAAAAAAAAGAATAACCAAAAAAAAACCACCTAACCCTAATTTGAAAGTTAACTTTCTTCATTAAAAAAAAAGAATAACCAAAAAAAAACCACCTAACCCTAATTTGAAAGTTAACTTTCTTCTTTAAAAAAAAAAAAAGAATAACCAAAAAAAAACCCACCTAACCCTAATTTGAAAGTTAACTTTCTTCTTAAAAAAAAAAGAATAACCAAAAAAAAACCACCTAACCCTAATTTGAAAGTTAACTTTCTTCTTAAAAAAATAAAGAATAACCATAAAAAAACCACCTAACCATAATTTGAAAGTTAACTTTCTTCTTAAAAAAAAAAGAATAACCAAAAAAAAACCACCTAACCCTAATTTGAAAGTTAACTTTCTTCATTAAAAAAAAAGAATAACCAAAAAAAAACCACCTAACCCTAATTTGAAAGTTAACTTTCTTCATTAAAAAAAAAGAATAACCAAAAAAAAACCACCTAACCCTAATTTG
This sequence comes from Acanthosepion lycidas, assembly GCA_963932145.1. Classification (NCBI taxonomy): domain Eukaryota; kingdom Metazoa; phylum Mollusca; class Cephalopoda; order Sepiida; family Sepiidae; genus Acanthosepion; species Acanthosepion lycidas. Next base: position 4,874,751 of record OZ010583.1, on the reverse strand, counting down.
AAAGTTAACTTTCTTCTTTAAAAAAAAAGAATAACCAAAAAAAAACCACCTAACCCTAATTTGAAAGTTAACTTTCTTCTTAAAAAAATAAAGAATAACCATAAAAAAACCACCTAACCATAATTTGAAAGTTAACTTTCTTCATTAAAAAAAAAGAATAACCAAAAAAAAAACACCTAACCCTAATTTGAAAGTTAACTTTCTTCATTAAAAAAAAAGAATAACCAAAAAAAAACCACCTAACCCTAATTTGAAAGTTAACTTTCTTCATTAAAAAAAAAGAATAACCAAAAAAAAAACCACCTAACCCTAATTTGAAAGTTAACTTTCTTCTTTAAAAAAAAAGAATAACCAAAAAAAAACCACCTAACCCTAATTTGAAAGTTAACTTTCTTCATTAAAAAAAAAGAATAACCAAAAAAAAAACACCTAACCCTAATTTGAAAGTTAACTTTCTTCATTAAAAAAAAAGAATAACCAAAAAAAAACCACCTAACCCTAATTTGAAAGTTAACTTTCTTCTTAAAAAAATAAAGAATAACCATAAAAAAACCACCTAACCATAATTTGAAAGTTAACTTTCTTCATTAAAAAAAAAGAATAACCAAAAAAAAAACACCTAACCCTAATTTGAAAGTTAACTTTCTTCATTAAAAAAAAAGAATAACCAAAAAAAAACCACCTAACCCTAATTTGAAAGTTAACTTTCTTCTTAAAAAAATAAAGAATAACCATAAAAAAACCACCTAACCCTAATTTGAAAGTTAACTTTCTTCATTAAAAAAAAAGAATAACCAAAAAAAAACCACCTAACCCTAATTTGAAAGTTAACTTTCTTCATTAAAAAAATAAAGAATAACCATAAAAAAACCACCTAACCATAATTTGAAAGTTAACTTTCTTCATTAAAAAAAAAGAATAACCAAAAAAAAAACACCTAACCCTAATTTGAAAGTTAACTTTCTTCATTAAAAAAAAAAGAATAACCAAAAAAAAAACCACCTAACCCTAATTTGAAAGTTAACTTTCTTCTTAAAAAAATAAAGAATAACCAAAAAAAACCCACCTAACCCTAATTTGAAAGTTAACTTTCTTCTTTAAAAAAAAAAAAGAATAACCAAAAAAAAACCCACCTAACCATAATTTGAAAGTTAAGTTTCTTCTTAAAAAAAAAAGAATAACCAAAAAAAAACCACCTAACCCTAATTTGAAAGTTAACTTTCTTCTTTAAAAAAAATAAAGAATAACCATAAAAAAACCACCTAACCCTAATTTGAAAGTTAACTTTCTTCTTAAAAAAATAAAGAATAACCATAAAAAAACCACCTAACCATAATTTGAAAGTTAACTTTCTTCATTAAAAAAAAAGAATAACCAAAAAAAAAACACCTAACCCTAATTTGAAAGTTAACTTTCTTCATTAAAAAAAAAGAATAACCAAAAAAAAAACCACCTAACCCTAATTTGAAAGTTAACTTTCTTCTTTAAAAAAAAAAAAGAATAACCAAAAAAAAACCCACCTAACCATAATTTGAAAGTTAAGTTTCTTCTTAAAAAAAAAAGAATAACCAAAAAAAAACCACCTAACCCTAATTTGAAAGTTAACTTTCTTCTTTAAAAAAAATAAAGAATAACCATAAAAAAACCACCTAACCCTAATTTGAAAGTTAACTTTCTTCTTAAAAAAATAAAGAATAACCATAAAAAAACCACCTAACCATAATTTGAAAGTTAACTTTCTTCATTAAAAAAAAAGAATAACCAAAAAAAAAACACCTAACCCTAATTTGAAAGTTAACTTTCTTCATTAAAAAAAAAGAATAACCAAAAAAAAAACCACCTAACCCTAATTTGAAAGTTAACTTTCTTCTTTAAAAAAAAAAAAGAATAACCAAAAAAAAACCCACCTAACCCTAATTTGAAAGTTAACTTTCTTCTTAAAAAAATAAAGAATAACCAAAAAAAAACCACCTAACCCTAATTTGAAAGTTAACTTTCTTCTTAAAAAAATAAAGAATAACCAAAAAAAAACCACCTAACCCTAATTTGAAAGTTAACTTTCTTCTTAAAAAAATAAAGAATAACCAAAAAAAAAACACCTAACCCTAATTTGAAAGTTAACTTTCTTCTTAAAAAAAATAAATAACCAAAAAAAACCCCACCTAAACCTAATTTGAAAGTTAACTTTCTACTTAAAAAAAAAAAAGTATAACCAAAAAAAAAACAACCTAACCCTAATTTGAAAGTTATCTCCCTTCTTAAAAAAAACCCCACCTAACCCTAATTTGAAAGTTAACTTTCTTCTTTAAAAAAAAAAGAATAAAGAAGAAAAACCCACCTAACCCTAATTTGAAAGTTAACTTTCTTCTTAAAAAAAAAGAATAACCAAAAAAAAACCACCTAACCCTAATTTGAAAGTTAACTTTCTTCTTAAAAAAAAAGAATAACCAAAAAAAAACCCACCTAACCCTAATTTGAAAGTTAACTTTCTTCTTTAAAAAAAAGAAGAATAACCGAAAAAAGCCCTACGTAACCATTATTTGAAAGCTAACTTTCTTCTTTAAAAAAAATGAATATCCAAAAAAACCCCATCTTACCCTAATTTGAAAGTTAACTTTCTTCGTAACACCCCCCCACCTAACACTAATTTGAAAGTTTACTTTATTTTTTAATAAAAAAAGAAAAACAAAAAAAAAAACACCTAACACAAATTTGAAAGTTAACTTCTTAAGAAAAAAAAAAAGAATAACCAAAAAAAACCTCACATAACACTAATTTGAAAGTTAACTTTCTTCTTAAAAAAAAGGAATAACCAAAAAAACCCCCACCTAACACTTATTTGAAAGTTAACTTTCTTCTTAAGAAAAAGGAATAACCAAAAAAAACCCACGTAACCCTAATTTGAAAGTTAACTTTCTTCTTAAAAAAAAAGAATAACCAAAAAAAATCCCTACCTAACCCTAATTTGAAAGTTAACTTTCTTCTTTCAAAAAAAAAACAGAATAACCAAAAAAACCCTCCCCTAACTCAAATTTAAAGTTAACTTCTTAAAAAAAAAAAAAAGAATAACCAAAAAAACCCCACCTAACACTAATTTGAAAGTTAACTTTCTTCCTTAAAAAAAAGAAAAGAATAACCAAAAAAAAACCATCTAACCCTAAATTTAAAGTTAACTAGAAGGAATTACTGTGAAGGGAGTAAATAGGCCCTAATTGTCAACATCCACCGACATAATTCAGCACTTAATTACTTATCAATAATCCGGTAAGGGATGACAAAAAGAGTGATAAGAAGTTCGATGTTTTTCTGGTTGTTCACATCCAAAAAGGTAGGTTTCTTTAATATCTAATTGTTGATTTGAGTTAAGCATATACATTTGCAAGGAAATAAGACTATTTTGGAAAAATTTGAAGGGATAACAGTGCTTGGGTGTTGAAATGAAAATTTACCAAAATAATTTCACATCTTTATAATTCACAAAAGATCAAAAACAAAGTTGCGTAAATTTTTAAAAGCTGAAATCTAATTTTTATAAAAAATAAACTTTCGATATAAATTCATAAAGGAATCTTTTTATAGGCATAAAAATAATTAAATTACAATAATTCTAAAAAAAAAAAATTCAACAATTTTTTAGAGTTGTTTTATTCATTAGAATGTTTTTTTATTTATCATTTTAAATTAAAAAAAATGAATAAACATGAAAAATTCTTCTCTTATTTGTATATAGCTTCGTCACTAATAATCTTTTGTTGAATTCTCTCCACTTTTCCTAAAATTATTAAATTAATGTTTCATATTACTGTAGATTTTTGCTGATTGATTTTCTTCGATTTTCACCAGAATTTAAAATAGGTTTGGTTTTTAAAATCTTTTTAGGTATATGAACTACATTTTTGACTGGAGGACATAAGGAGAGAATCGTCAGCTTTTCACCAAAAATCAGGTGCCACAATTGCAGTTAAACTAAAAAAAAATATGTCTTCGTGATGGTGCTATTCCTAGAATTTTCCCAAACTGTCCCTCATATTTATCTTCATATTCATTCATAAAATGCAGAAAAAATTCCATAATGTTAATGATCTAGAAGGGAAATTAAATTTCCTTGATAGAAATTACTGGAGTTTTGTTAGGCAGCAAGAGACACTTATTATATTCAACATCATCAAATCCCCATATCCAAAAATCAATCTGTCTCTTGTAATTGAATCTGATTTTTGCAGTACATGTGTTTTGTAGAGATGTGGAAATGCATTCAATAGGGGACTATAAGATTCCTAAACATGTAACTGATCAAAATACTCTTGAAATTCTGATAGAAAACATGAAGAAAATGGACACAGAACAACAGCAAACTGAACCACAAAATATGATTTTTATATTAAAATTGATAATGTCATTTCTACTATTGGTGCAAGAAGAATCAAACAAACATTTTAATACAATTAAATTTATATATGAGCAGGTAAATTTAATGATACAAAATAAGCTTGATTATTCAACAGAAATGATTATATTTTCTTCATTGTTATATAACTGCTCCCCTAAAGGGTACAGATTGTTAAGAGACAGCAAAAATATAATTTTACCTAGCTATTCAACCATTAAAAGACTAAGTTATCAACATATATGAATCCTTTGATTGAGCAACATGATAACAATTTTCTTATGTATATTAAAAATAAATTTAAGCTCCTAGTGCAGAAGGACATCACAGTATCTTTACTTCTTGATGAAATTCATCTAAAACCTTATTTAGATTATAAGGGTGGTAATATTGTTGGCTTATCTGACAACAGCAGTGAAACTGCAACAAGTGCTTTTGCTTTCATGATTAGCAGTGCATTCTCACAATATAAAGATGTTGTGCATGTTATGCCAACTAAATGTATTAAAGCTGAGAAGTTATTTGAAATAGTTAAACGCATAATAATTGGTTTAGAGGAGATAGGCTTTCAAGTATTATCAATTATAACAGATAATAATGCTATAAATAAAAAAGCTATATCTTTCTTTTGCAGTCCACCAAAGCTTTCCATTGTATATCCACACCCAGTTATAAAATCTCAACCCCTTTTCTTCCTTTTTGACTCAGTCCATATATTAAAATACATTAGAAACAATTGGCTTGATCAAAAAGATGCAAATAAATGCATGCTGTTCCCCAAATTTTGTCATAATGGAAATCATGAATTAGATAGTATCCAACGTGCCCCATTTTCTACCTTACAGAAACTTCATGCCTTAGAATCTCAGTCAATTTTGAAATATTTTTATGAATTAACCTCAAAAGCACTTTCTCCTACTGATCTTGAAAGGCAAAATGTTAATTTAGTTCTGCTAATTTTTAATGAATTCAAGGATTATTGACTTTAGGAAAACAGAAATATTTGCCTAATTTTTCAGAAGTTGCAGAATATATAAACATACTTTATATTTGATGGACAATAATGAATGTTAAAACGCCATATAAAGGTTGTCAGCTTAGAAATACATACTGCAATCCACTTAGAATGAATGAAGAAAATTTTAGATTTCTCTCTGTATTCTGTGACTGGTTAGAATCTTGGAATAGCATTTCTGGAAGAAATGGCAAATTAACAAAGGAAACCTTCACTGCTTTGCATCATACAACCTATGCATTTCTAGAACTGACCAAGTATTGCATAGAAGAACTGAAGATGCTGTACATATTACCAAGCAAATTTCAAACTGATCACCTTGAAGCAAGGTTTGGTCAATACCGACAACTTAGTGGGGATCAGTATAATATCTTGATATGGCAAGTATTTGAGTGTGAAAAAAAAATTAGAATGCAATCAGCTTTAAAATTGAGCTTACCATTTAATCAGCAATGCATTAAAATTGATTTAAAGAGTTTACAAGAACCAAACTGGGATGGAGTGACAGAGGAGGAAAAGTTATATATATATAAATATAGAATTTATGTTAAAGAGGATGATGTTAATAGTTGTAGAGAAGTTCTACCTGTAATGCTAATCTTAGCAGGTTATTGCTGTAATGCAGTTTTTAAGAAAATTAAATGCAATAGTTGCAAAGATTTAATATCTGGAAGTGTAAGAGATAATATGGAAGAAATACCTGAAATAAGCAGCTATTTTCAGGGGATTAATAGAGGTTCTCTCTTATATCCTAATGATAAAACTATAAATTTTGTTCTCTATAATAATTATGTAGTCATTGATAAACTTATAAAAAATCATTCTTTTCTTCATTCCGTAAATCAAAGAAAAATAGCCATGCATATAACATTGAATGTTTTGGCAGATTATGAGCTTCTTTTTGATGTTGACACTTGTGATGAGGGTCACAATATAGAAAAAATACAAAGAATGTTTGTCTGGAGCTCTACAAATGCTCTTTTAAATAATTTTTGTTCTAGAGAAAATAATAATATTACAAGTAACAAATTAAGCAAAAAAAAAAAAAGAAAACTTCAAACATTCAGCTAAATTTTGTTTTTGTATCAGTAACCTATTTTTCTGAAAGTATTATTTGATTTTTAAATCTATTTATTGTTTGTATCTAATTTATTTGCTTGTTTGTATTTATTTGTTTCTTATTTATGTTTAATTGTTTTATTTATTCATCATTTAATTATAATTTGTTTATTTAATTATTGTTTGTTCCCTAATTCATAATTCAGTTTTTTACTGTATTTGAATAATAATCTCTTAATGATTACAAAAATTGTAACTTTACAGAATAATTATTAAAATTGAAATAAAAACATGCAAATTAAAACAATGCTGATTAGGATTTATAAAAAATTTTCAAATGTGAAACAAAATCATGAACGAATTTCAGTCTTAAAATTGTCTGTCTCTAACCTACTTTTCTATAAGTATTATTTGAATTTTAAGTCTCTTTTTTTTGCATCAAATTTATTTACTTTCTTGTATTTAGTTTATTTGTTTCATATTTATCATTTACTTGTAATTTGCTCGTCTGTTTGTTTCATAATTGAGTTGTTGCTGTAGTGTAGTGTAAGAATAATAATCATTAAATAAATACTTATTGTAACTTTACAGAATAATTACTAAAATTAAGATAAAAACATGCAAATTAAAACAATACTGATTATGATTTTAAAAATGTTTTCAAATTTGAAACAGAAAAATGAACGAATTTCAGTCTTTAAAATTTAAATTAAATTTTAAAGACTGAAAAGTGAAATTCGTTCATTAAATTATTTAATGAACATTAAATGTAACATGTTTAAATTTCTTTACTTTAACAAAACATTCAGCAACAACATTTTTTAAAAAAAAATAATATGAAATAAATTTCTGTATAAAAAATCCAATTCTCTTTCTTTCTTTTAAATGTATTTTTAAAAAGTTTTCTAAAACCAATTTTCTTACAATTTTTCGTTACATTATGATTACTGTTTGTTTCACTGCATGGACTACATTTGTAACGTCACGTCACTATCGAGCAGGCCTTTTATATCGGTGGTCACGGTTTGGTCCTCACTAGGTGCCCTGTGTTCAGTTTCGAAAAGAATGTTTTACCATCGTTTTGAAAAGCACGTAAAAAAAACAAAAAACGATAGAGTTACTTCCCTTGTATCGAGAAAATATTCAACAAATTCACGAGAAGACCGTTTTTTTGTTTTTCTTTTCTTTGGACAATTCCAGGTTTGCAGAAAAAAAATGATGCTTTTCTTTTATTTATCGTTTCATTCAAACTTTAAACTCACAATACTTACCCTGTAAAAATGTTAAACATGAAAAATATTTTTCAAACTTTTGTTTTTTCCGAGTTAGTTTCACAAAAAGAAAACCTTGAAGCCAATTTCGAATTATTGACTGTCACTAATAATAATTATAATGTAACAGTTTTAAATGCGTATATTTAAAAAAAAAAAAAGTTCGATGCTAATGAGTATTAGAAACGATTTAAACAAATTAAATAAATCGATCAAATCTGCTTTAGGGATAAACAAATTAATATGTAAATATTGGTTGGTTGCTGTTCTTTTGCCTGGAGAAGAAAAAAAAAAGATTTTTTTCAACATGGAAATTAATTATTGAATCTGAATTTTTGATGATGACAGAAGTTTTTCGCATTTCACTTTAGCTTAAAAAATACTTTGCAAAATTTAAGAAATTCTCTTGAGAGAATAAAAGTTTGACTTGAGAAAAATGAATTTGCTTTTTGGCTGTAGACAAAAAATGTTTTAAAAAATGGTATGAAATGGAATTAATTAAAACTAATTAAAATTAATTCTTTTAAACTAATCCGACTAACTCTTAGTTAAATATTCATTTTTCTTATTTTCCCAAAATTCTACAAAGAACTTCTTAATGAAGCAAAGATTCAGTGTGTGTTATTTATTATTATTTAAAAGAAAATTACATATTTTCAATAATTCTATTCTCAAATTTAAAAGTCATTTCTTATTTTCTTTGCAAAGATTGCTTTTTGTTTGTCAAATTGGAAACCTTAAGTATTTAAAAAAAAAAAAAAAAAAAAGGTACAAAAATCACCGAATGTAAAGGGAAGGATTTTGAAAAAAAGTCTTATTAATTTTTGAGTTGTTCAAATTTTTGGATTTAATGCTTAAATTTTGTTGTGCAAAAACATTTTTGAATCCTATAAACAAGTTCCACCGTCCGTATTATTGTCCATATTTCATTTATTGTTTTAAAAAGCGATGATTAGATAGAATTGTAAACCTAAAAATATATTCAAAAACGTTTTTCTTTTTTTTTTTTTCTACCAAAAATAATTAAAAAAAAACCTTATTTGTCTTAAATGAAAAGCTGATGTATTTCATTCCCATTGGCTACCAACATGGGGATCCAGACTCCAGAGCATAGAACAGTGTTACTGTTAGTGTTGTTCCTTAGACTAAGGAACAACAACACTGTTCTAATGAATATTGGCTTATGGAACACTCGTCTAACATCTAAGAAATATTCATCTTAGAGAATTATATTCTAATAATAAATAATGTGTTAGTATTAAAATTATAATTGATATACAAACAATGCATGCTTAATACCATATACAGTGTAACTCGGATATAAGAGAGTTGTCGGGACCGGAGAAGAAGTCTCTTATATCCGGGTTTGGTCTAATTTATATACATTAACACAGGCTCTAATTTGGGACCAGAGAAAATCTCTCTTATATCCGGGTTACACTGTATAGTGAATATGAATAAAATTCAGTATTTTGTACATGAATAAAGTAAAAACATATTATTATAGACCAATGGTCCTTAGACAGTTTTCCCTTAGGCCAATATTCTTTAGGCAAATGTTACTAAATCCATATTTATGACAAACCTAAGAGGACAACACACTCCCAAAACAAGCACTGTATAGTGAATTAGTGCAAGGTAAACAGCTACTGTACAAGATGCACAAATGCTTCATAGACTGTCTAAAGAAATACACTTAGATGTTCAACATAGACATCAGCATTTGGGAAGATCTTGTCTCTGAAAGTGAAAGGTCTACTTGGAAAACACTACTAATGACTGGTATTAACAAGTTTGAGAAAGACACAGAGCTAAAATTGGTTGCTTTGCTACATGGAAAATGTAAGTCCCACACCACCTCATGAAACGGTACTAAAAAGACTCTTACCTGTGCAGAATGTGACAAGTATGCCTTTTGAAAGGCTAGCTTGATTAATCACACAGATTACCACAAAAACAACACTGTCTGTCACTATGATGTCCAGTCTGATTTCACTTGCAATCTCTGCAAGAAATTGTGACTTACCTAGAATTACAAGTCACAGTACCAATACAGACAAAGACTAAAGCTTTCTTGCAAAACCTGTGGCTTAAAATGTAAGTGACACACTAGACAAATGAGACAGAGATGTGATGAGAAACAAGTAAATTCATGGAATTGGTCATACTCAAGCATAAGTTCATCACTGTACCACATGTGATGAGGCCTTAGATAACATAAGAGGCTATTAATGATTTAATTGCTTGTATCTAAAAACATGAAAAATGCAATAAGGATTGCCATTCTAACAATGATTGCTTTTTGTAAACTCCTGCCGAATCAAAGCTGTTTTCTGTTGGTGGACTTACCTATTATTTTTCTCTCATTGTGACTTATTAGGCAACATAATTAATCTCTTCAAAGCATTTTTAATTGTTAAAGACTATTTTGAATAATTCTCTGAAATGATTCTATGTTTCTTCAATAAGTGTCATCATCACTGTGTGTGTGTGTATATATATATATATATATATATATATATATTCAGTTGTATTGATATAAGTTTGTAACCCTGGGTTTTACACATGTCAGATGATTGCAAAAGTGTGAAACCAGGGTTACAAACTCATATCCATACAACTGAATATGTTAGCTCTATCACTGATATTGAGCACTTTCCAATAAGTATCATCTCTCTCTCTCTCTCTCTCTCTCTCTCTCTCTCTATATATATATATATATATATATATATATATATATATATATATATATAAGTTAAGTTATAAGGAACTTGGTAAACCGAATTGGTAAATCCAAAGAGGATGAAATCCTGAGAGCTCAATGTTAGGACAGAGCTAATATGTAATGAAAAACAAATCACTTTAATGTACCATTACGATAATTTATTTCACCTAAATCCTTTTTTAAGGATTCAGGATCATCAGGTAAATCTTCCAACAACGAAATGAGAGAAAAAAAAAAAAAAAAAAAAAAAAAATTTTTTTCTCATTTCGTTTTTTTTTTTTTTTTTTTTTTTTCTCATTTCGTTGTTGGAAGATTTACCTGATGATCCTGAATCCTTAAAAAAGGATTTAGGTGAAATAAATTATCGTAATGGTACATTAAAGTGATTTGTTTTTCATTACATATTTATATATATATATATATATATATAAATGAACTTTATCTGTAGTTTTCATTTGTTTTTTTTTTTTAATTTTTTTTATCGTAAATTTTGGTCAGACCTTGTTTTTGGTCAAACAGTCTCTTTTAAGTTGTTATTTAAGATAGAGGCTAGATAGATTCATGCTGCTCTGAATTCCCTTGGTCATTTTGACAGTTTTATTGGTTCCTGGAAAGGGTGTATGTCTCTGTTAAGTGTGTGTTAACATGTTGTTCTTCCGGATAGTGAGTGAGTATGATGTTTATAATTGTGTATATTAGTATGGGTGTATGTATAAGTGTGAGAAATCAACACCTCCGCAATCATATCTGTCTTGTGTGGATGAGAAATGTGGATAGGACCTGGTTTGTGGGATTATATATTCTATCTATGTTGTAAAATTTGTGATTAAGCCTATCTGGATGGAGGGTTTTGAGGTGCAGAATCTATATATGTTCATTGTCCTCTAAAATTTTTCTAATGTTATCTGTTCTGAACTTTTCTATTATCTCAATTATAGTGAATTTGGCATGGCTTTTAAAATCGTGTTTTTTCTAGGGGGAAATATTATTTTACAGGTAATAATCTTTTGTGGGGAGCCGACTTAATTCGATAGCGATAATTATTAATTCTGTAGTGAAAGGGCCACATATTGTTTCAGGCATTCTAGGACGCAAATTATGTTATGACTTCTACTGTTTGAGTCATGGTAGATTTTGAAAGTAGATTTAGTGACTGAGCTAGTGAACGAATTGGTGCATCTAATATGGTTATAGCATAAGCTCCTTTTGTTGTTTTAATGGTTGAGAAAATCCTGTTGTTTTTGGTTTTGGTTTATTACGGATTACCTTATCCCCTGAAATGTGGTTACTGCCTATAATTTCCTTTAGGTTCTTAAGTCTATGATAGGCATATTGTAGACCATTAGGCATATTTGGGGGAGGCAATCCTAGTGTGCAGTACCTTTGGAAAGTGCTTCCAAATCATACCACAGGTTGACCCAAGCCTTGTAAGTGAAATTGAGTAGACAGAACTCTTTGGGAGGCATCAATGAGTGTGCTAGCACAAAATCACAAGTCATTCTGGCCAAGGGTTTGAATGTGTTGACCTTGTTCAGACGGCTTATCACGCTAGATTATGCACTCTCTGCCAGAAACTGTAACTAAGGCCTGCTCAGCATAGTTGCAGCATAAACCACAGGTGATAGCTGTAGATGTTGAACAGGCATCTGCAACAACCACTTTTCTTCTTTTTTTTTTTTTTTCATACATATATTAGTGATGGGATGATACCAATATTCTGATACAAATCCCAAGTTCCTACAATGATTAAAATTCATAAAAGCTTATTAAATAAAGTTAGATATACTTTTTATTAAAAAAAAATTGACTTTAAACAAGAAAGAGAATAATTTCTTTAAGTAAATCACTTAAATACCTAGTTATTTATATTTGAGTCCTAAAATTCATAAATTATAATGTAAGAACATTATCATCTCTCCTGTTTTGTCTTTCAGCTGATTTCTTTTTGGTAAGTAAATTTTACCTCCAATACTAAATAACTGTTCACTATCAACAAAAGAGGTGGGTGCTGATAGATATTTCCTGGCTAAAAGTGCCATGATGGGAAATTCATTTTTATTTGAATTCCACCACTGAAAAACATTATCATCACTTTTTATATTTTTTAATACAATACATTTTGCCTTTTCAATTTTTAATAAATATATTTATTTGCTTGTTTCACTGACTGCTTTATCCTGTATTCTCGTACACATTAGCTACCCTTTACTTTTATCACTTTTTTCTTTAATTCAGTGAGGCACTTCATAAAACAGAAATTAAAGCCACTATCATTATCAGGATCAAAATGAGCAAGTGACAAATCCAATGTTAAGACTTCCATGATCTCTTCGAAAACACTTTATTTGTCCAATTCCATTTCACATCTTTCTTAAGGACGTTATTCAAGGGTGCTTTTAATTTGTGCATGTTTGGTGTGTGTGTATATATATATATATATATATATATATATATGATAGTAGTTAGCAAACTCTAAAAATGCTTGTAACTTTGTTACATTTGTTGGAGTGGGCATGTCCTTTATTGCATTCACCCTTGAAGAATCTGTCCATCTACAATTTTCATTGATAATTTGTCCTAGATATTTAAGTCTGAATATAAACAATTTGCATTTTCCTTCACTAATCTTAAAACCGTTTTCCTTAATTCTCCCAAATAAATTTTTTGCATCTTCTGCATATTGCTTTTGGGTTTTACTTTTAATTAGTACATCATCCAATCCAGCAAGCAATGTATCCATTATCTGTTGGAATATACTTGGTGCTAAATTTATACTGAAAAGAAGTCAGTTGAATTTGTATTACCCTCTATGAATGTTAATTGTCAATAGTTTTGAGCACTCTTCAGTCATTAGTACTTGTAGGTAAGCATCTAACAGGTTCAATTTAGAAAAAAAAATTTACCCCATTCAATTTGGCAAAAATTTCATCTGGACTTGGTATCGGGTAGTTATGTTGTTTTAAACTTTCATTTAATTTTATTATTTCTTTTTTTTTAACGTAGACTGTTGGTGATGTTACTTTTGAGATCACATCTGATTTTTCTAGTCTGTCCAATTCATTATTAATTGGATCTAAGGCTGCAAAAGTTACACTCCTTTTTGGCTTAAATGTTGGCGTTACATTCTCTATCTTTGATTTATATTCAAACTCAAGTGTCAGCAGCAACACTTTATTCCTTTGTAACACTAACCCATGAAACAGTCCCTTTTTTTCTCCCCTTTTAAAAAAGTGATCTTTAATGTGTGGGTATAAAAGGTACTTCTCTATTACTTAATGAATTTGTACAATCAATGAATTAAGTATTTTCAGTAATTTCTCTAAAATCTTCCATTGGTTGGCTTCTAACCAATGTGGTTTTGCATGATCATTGCAATATAAGACTTGTTTTTTTTTTTTTTTTTTTTTTTTGTTCAAATACTCTGGATATCATATAATGCTGACTATTCCATCTTGTCTGGACATCCTGAATAAAATTATAATCTCGTTAATTAAATTTTTTCTGGTATTTCTGGTACTTTGCAAAAGTTGCAGGTGAATGATTGATGTGCTCAACTATTTGTTTACAAACAGCATATCCTTCATATACCTTTGTGCATCATTTTGGCATCATTAATGGTCAACTGCAAGGTGTGTAGGAAACAAGGTAATGACTCATATTGGGGCTTGTACTGCTGCTGCCATATTAACTGCATTATCCCTTATAAGAACATGAGTTTTACTATAAGAAATATTAAATTGCTCTACTGTCTCTGTGATATATTCACTTATATTTATTGCAGTGTATGATACTTCTAATGGAATAATTCTTAGAACGGTGCATTTTTATTCAAAATTTGCAGTAATCCTATGAAATGTTACACTTAAAAAGGATAAATTTACTGAACTAGTTGTCCAGTCATCACTAATCAGTAATAAATGAATAGCAGTGTTGATTTCCTCGTTTATCTTATTTCTAACCTTCTTATATCTTGCACAATATTTTTTTATATACTTTCGAGAGGGAATTTGATAATTCAGACTTATATGGTTCAGTAGTCTTTTACAACTGAGGTCTTCAGCAACAGAAAAAGGTTACAGGTCAATTGCAATCATTTCTCAAATACATTTATGAATTTTTGGGGGATTTGATGTCATTCCAAGTTTTACTTTGACCAATAACTTCATGTTAAGTTTGTTGCTTAGAAGTCTCACTGATAAATTTTTCTTTTTCTGTTTAATTATAGTTGAACAGTCGATAGGAAGTGTGTTCTTTTCATCTCTCTTTTTTTTTTTTCCTCTTCTTTTTCCTTTTGGATTTCTGTGCCATGTTTTCTATTTAAGTGTTTCAACATTTGCTCCTCTAGCTATTTGTATATCACACAGTTGACATATTGCTTTACTTTGATTATCAATCACAAATCTTAAAAACACTTCCAAACTACACTTTTCCGCTTAGCATTCGATCTACATGCCAGAATTGGGGTTTGAAAATAATAGACATCAGTTAAATTTTAAATTTTTCACTTTTAGATAAAAAATGCTTCTAGTTTTCTAAGGGGTATAATTTGTAGAGATTCAACTAATGGTTTGCTATTAAGTGTAAAATAAAAAAGGGTCTATTTTTGTCTACTTATATATTTTAAGTTTCAACAAGCAAAGGTGCCCTTTGAATATTATACAATCTCCTTAAAATTTTATGTGGCATTTTTCAATGAATGAAACAAATTTAGGAGTGACAATTCAATTTCAGCATGTACTTCTAAAATAAGAGACACCCTAATCTAATATTGCAACAATAATACTCTAAGCAGAAAGGAATCATCCTATGTATTATTGTTTAATTCATGCATATATTTTGATAAAGTACAAAGTGTATCTAATCCTGCAGGACAGTGAATAAAAAATAAATGCAAATTTTAAATTTGCTTAGATGTTTAATAAGAATTAAATAGGAATTATCACAGCAACTTAATAAGTAAAGAATATAGGATCTTCAATCTTATCTGAAAAATTTAATTACTAATATGTTTTACTGTCTAAAATAAATTTCTCACAACTAAAAAATTTAATAATTTCTAAAAAGAATCAAAAAGTGTTTAGAGTAAAAGTGCAACAACACAGTAATAACATCCCTTGATTTTTTTTTTTTTTTTTTTTTTTTTTTGTAAAGTGATATAAACAATTTTAACAAACTTTACAATAAATTTTGCAAAATATTAGGAAGTAGAAAGTTAAATAACACTGGTATCCAACTTTTTATAAAGTATGAGATTCTCAACTGTTACAAAGCATTAAAATAAAAATAAGATTTAAAATGATTAAAATAAAAATAAGATTAAAAATGATTAAAATAAAAATAAGGATGAGAACAACAAATGTGTATTTTTTTGCATGTGATCGTTTTTTTTTTTGTTTTTTTTTTCATTTATTTATTATATTATTTGGAGATGGAATTTTACCAGTTTTATTTTAAAAACATTAAAACAAATCATGTTAAAAGTGGAAAAAACTATATCTTAATCAGACCAGATAAAAATAGGATAAAAATACTTGTTTTTAACTTTTTTTTTGTACACTTCTACTTATAAAACTTGCATTTCATTTGGCTCTAAGGAGGAATAAATGAGAGAAAAAGTTCAAAATATTTTAAATGCCAAAATAATTTAACACAGGAAAGTTCAATTATGCCAAAGAAAAATATTAGTAAAATAAAATTAAATACAATTTTGGATTGAAATTGTATTTTAGGTTTTTTAATAGAAACTTTTGTGCAAAAAAGCATTTTTTAGTAAACTTCAAATAAGTTTATTTTTTTAAGTAAATAAAGATGAAAATCCATTTTGAAAGCTATAAAATTCTAAGAAATACATGAATTTTGTAGAAACGAATTTAAGTTTCATAAAAGGAATGATTACTTTTTTAAGTATTGATTATTGAAAAGAAGATTTATTTTTATTTACATAATATGCTAATAAACAAAAATAAATCTTTCAATAACTGAGACTAAAAAATGATTTTGTAGATTAAAACTTATAAAAACAAATTGAGAATTTTTTCAATGAAAATTCTTTTTCTAAGACTTACATTGAAAAGTGTACAAGAAATTGTTATAATTTAAGTGCCTCACCAAGAGGACAATGTGTGGCACAAGGTCAGTTTTTTATGTGAAGAAATCAAATGTGACATTGGCAGGAATTCTATACATTCATTCGGATGTGTGGAATTCCCACCAAAGGAAACAAATGCCTACCACCACATCTTTTGGATTAAGTGTTAATTGAAACTCCTTATATGGAATTTTATTTTTAATTTCTACTTAAGAATAATTGAAAATTTGAATTTTAAAATAAAATTTTATATAAGATTCTAAATTTTTTTTCTATTTTTTTATTACTTCTTTTGAATTTATCTATAAAAAAGCATTTTCTGCATTGAAAAACTTAAATGCAGGCTATGCTTTTTTTTATATATAAATTGGAAAGAAATAATAAAAATTGTCTTAAAAGAGAAACTTGAAGAACAAAAACATGAATTAATTTTGTGTTTATATTACATAATTTCGATTATAATTATTAAATTAATAATTAATAATATTAAATGGGTGTATTAAGAATGTCTAAAAAGAAATTAAAAATAAAAATTTTATTTTGATCTGAACAGACTTTAGTTTGAGATCTGAGTAGAAACATGCACACTTCATTTTTTTTTTCTTTCTTTTTTTTCACAAGAAAGTGTCAACAAGTCAATGGGGAGAAAACAGGCAGGTCACATTCAATACTTCAAAAATCAAACCTGTAAAATTTCATCATTACCAAGAAAACCTCAAATTTCCGTCTATTGTAATAAACAGGTGTTCTCTGAAGGAGGACACTTGACATGAACAGATATTGGTGTTTAAGCTCACCCCAGAGCACAAGTGGAACTCATATGATTCATTGATAAAAATGCTGGAAAAATGGTCAGTCTCCTGTAGCACTTTAATAAGCACTTGATTCCTTCTGCTACCTTTACAAGAGCCATATATAGACTGGTATTGTTCAGTCTTCAATTTTCAGTCTTGATAGAGTCAAAAAGTGATTACCCGGCCTTATGGGTGATGATCTGTTTCTACCTTACATCTACTCCTTTCCTATAGAAAAAAAAACATTGCAAATCTATTGCTACTTCCATGGAAAATGTTCAGATATGCTATATCCCTTTAGTTCCACCAACTGTAACCTGCCATGCGACATACATTGAGAGGTGAACCAAACCTCATTTCTTTCATATTCTTTTATTAAGGTGTAAGTTGCATAAAGATAGCTTCTTCCCAGGAAATGCTGCTTTGTGGAAAAGAATCCCAGAAGGATGTTTTCCCAACCATTAAAATCTTAACCATTTCGTGTAGGGTTAATTGTTATCTTTCTCACATATCTGCATAAAGTGCACTCCTTATTATTACAGCATGATCTCTTTGTTCATGTTAACCATCATGTTGATAGTATTGTTGAGTTGCTACCTTCTCAATGAGGCTTCAATCATAGTAATTAAAAATCAGAAAAGCTAGGTGACTCTATCTTGAAGGTGATATGATGGTGAAAATTCATTACCAGCCACTCTTGTGTGATGTGGGCCATATGAGTAGGAGCATTCAGTAAAACTGATACCTAATTTACTTTAAGAAAAAAAAAATGGAACATTTATTCTACTTCTAAAGAGAATACCAACAATATCTGTTTCTTGTCTGTAGAGAACTCCTCTTCCTCCTATGCATGATCTTCTCTCTTATATAAAGAACGTCTCCTCCTCTTCCCCACTTAGGCTTCTCCTTTGGACCAAGAATAATTACATACCCATGAGACTTTAAATTTAGAAGCTGAAATATAGAAATGGAATATCAAATTTTGTCTTTATGTGTAACTGATAACAAAGCCACTTTGCCCAGATATTAGAAAAGATTTTCTCAAGGTTCACTTGAAATCTATTTTTTAATTTTCCAAAATGTTTGATTTAAAGAATTTTTGATTATTTATTTTGGTAATTAGATTTTCTGGTGAGTCTCTCTCCACCTGTATGTCTTTTGTTTTTCAGTGAAATTATCTTCTTTATTTTGTTAGTTTGATTGATATAGTCTTTATGCCAAGTGAAAAATCACATTTTCTCCACCCTGAAAACTGAAATGTATTTCTCTAAGCAATCAGTTTAGTGCTCTTACTATTAAACTAATCTTCCTTATGAACTTTAGCTTATAGTATACAACTTTTTCCTGCCATTTAAGGGTTCAGGAATATTACCAAATCCAAGAATTGTTAGTGCTATTCTCCATGCTACATCCAATACTGCTAAATTTACAAAGACACAAGTTTTACCAGTGTACAAGATGTACATCTGTTTACAACCCCCGCTCCCGTTAGTGATTGACAGGGTGCCTAAATGGAGTATATGACTCAAGAATGAATTGTACCAATCACCTTGAACAAATGACAACAAAAACAAATCATTATCAGAAAAATATCTATGTTCCTTGTTTCTTAAAGCAACTCGGTGGATGACAAATAAAGTTACCATGAAATATAAAAGTTAATTTTCTGAAAAAAGAACTGAATAGTGTATGTAAGTAATTTAAGCAACCAATGAAATATATTGGAAAGCTTTGGTGATAGTGTTACATGTTTATTTTTATTTCTGAAATTGGGCTCCATCTTTAATATCACGAAATATGAAAATGGATTTAAATAAATAGTGAAATTAGATCCGTCCATATTGCGATGAGAATTCTTGCTGTGTATTTGGATTCATGGTGTGTTTTCCATTTCTCTTGAGAGAACGGAATTGCTAATCTCATTTTCTATTCCTCAAGGGATGTATATGTTGCCTTCTCTTTTTTTTTCACTTGTATCACACACACACACACAACACCTTAATAGTAGCATTGATGGTTAATGATATTTTTAAGGTTTTCATATAAAATTTGAATTCCACTTGTGTTTAGCTTGTAAAGTTTTGTCAGTATCTCACTCTTCTGATCAACATAAATGTGTAGGGTTGGGTTTTTAAAGACTTCAAGACTGGAGAATTTCAAACACCTGCATGTTTCAAAATACCAGATGTGCAATAGAAATGATGTTTTCAGATTCTTGTGTATCTTGAAGGGATTTATAGCCACATAATATTGAAACACAAGTTCCCATACAATCACTGAAGTTAAACAACGTTGAGTCTTGTCAACATCTGGACGTGTCACCGCTTTGAAATATCAGGTGCTGTAAGTTTGGATTTGCAGGTGGTATAATGGATAATGGCTTGGAATTGTTAATCGTAGAGCTGAGTTCCAATTCCACTTGGGTTCGTTATATTCACTTGTGTGTGATTACACTTAGCAAAGGTATGAATCCACCTCTTCTCACCCCAGCGAGAGGTTAATTAGAAAGACTTTCATTACTAAATTATTATTATTATCATCTCCAAAAATAAAATTGCATGCAAAATATTTAGATTTTGACATTAGAAAACCCATAGAGTTTGATATGCCACTAAAAAACAACCAAATGTTTTGAAGGCCCTTAACTGCAGGGGCATCTTGTGTATTTTACAGCAAGTTTAGTCACCCCATCAATCACTGAGGGATTTTTTTTTTTTTTTTCTTGCAAACAGATGTACATCTTGTACACTGGTAAAACTTATGTCTTTGTAAAATTAGCAGTATTGGATGTAGCATGGAGAATAGCACTAACAATTCTTGGATTTGCATGTGCATGCTAAACACTGTTAAAAAAATAAGAAAATTCTTTTTTTTTTAAAGGACAGTTTTTAACCTTCCTTTCCGTTGAATTTTTATACAAAATTGATAAAAATGGTATTTGAATGCGTTTAGATTATAGAAATAAAGAAAAACAGTAACTAAAACAAATGTTAGGGTCATAAATTTAACATTTTTTCAGGGTAAAATCATCTTGAAACATTCTATGGAGTTATACATTCTTTGTACCAAGGGGTCACCATTTGTCACCTCTTTTCAATTGAAGTATGTATGCAGAGATAGCCACTATATTTGGCTTTTTTCCATCAAATACTCCAGCAAATAAGGTAACCTCATGAATCCTAGAGTTGCTAATTAGTCATTTAGACTTGAATTATGATTGAATGATGCTCGTAAAATATTTAAATTGTCAATTTGATGATATTCCTTGATCTTCAGTAAAACATCAACTGATGATATCCACTGTGTAAGGGTTAAAATTCTAAACATTTATATACTATCAACATTATAGAATTTATTTTATGATCTTAATTTCTTCAATCAGTTTAAGCCAATAAAAGAATAGAACATTATTTACATTATTCAAATTATTATCCTCATCTTTGTCGCCATATTTATTACAATGTTTCGGCCTTGCACACTCCAGCCTTCTTCAGGTGGTTGGAATGTTGAACTTAACCCTTTATTTCACTCACTGGGGTAGACTGTTCTTGTTCCATGTGCCATGTTTAATGGATATCAGTTATCTCCTGTTAATTTCCCTCTGAAAGTTCTCCACCACCTTAACTGGGTATTGAACTCACACTCTTTGGGTCCTGTCACTGGATCTAACCAATGCCTTTATCCACTGTGCCATGTGTTCTCAAGGACACATGGTTAAGGCAGTCTACCCCAGTGAGCGAAATAAAGGGTTAAGTTCGACATTCCAACCACCTGAAAAAGGCTGGAGCGTACAACAGCTAAAACATTATAATAAATATGGCGACAAAGATGAGGACAATAGTCTGAATAATGTACATAATACCTCATCTCAGAAATATAGACAGTAATGAATAGAAATTTATAAATATTTCTGTCTCATTTTGCTGACAGAAAAGAAGATGGAAATCATATTGCATAGACAAATGCCGGGATTTATTTTCTGTTTTTATTTCATTTCCATCTTCACAATGAAAACAAATTCCTAAAATATCCACTTAAATGTTTGGAAAAAGTATCAAGGCCAATATTTTTTTCTGGAGACCTATAAAAAATTTAATGTTTAGCCTTAGAGAAGATAAGTTAAATTTTGAAGGTTTATTTTAGAAAAAAATGGGTCAGTGATGCTGGTAAATTGGGTGCTAGGTAAGAAAGAATATTCCTAGTTTGTATTTCCTCATTATAGGCATTACTATATCTGTGACACCTGTAACATCTTAATACCTGGATGGAACAGAATAGCTATAAGAAAGGAATGCTAAACATGTATTATTCTCAAAGACATTTTATATACCACTACAATTTTTCTCATAGAGAGAAATTATAACATGTGAATGCAACAAGCCATATGAAGTTGAAAAGCGAGTTGTAATAGCTCCAGAAGGGAAAAACAGGCAGACTTGTACTGTCCTCTATCTACCTCATGAGACCATGTGGTTTCCTCTATATGCCCTATTGCTGTGGGCTTGTGATGTCTGTTTTTTCTGTGGTCTACATAACAACTCACGTTGACAGACATATCTTACCTCTATACATGCTAAATAGCAACTGGTGTTTGTCGCCCCAAAAACTGATGTCACACATCGGCTGTTACATGACCCTTGTGAATTCATCTTTTCCAAAGGGAAATAATTGTCTTTTGCATCCTTACACTGGGAATATCTTATTCAAGTGAGCACATGGAGGGGGGGAACTGAAAACCAAAAAGCCTTTCCAAAAAAAATAAATCCTGATGTTTGTTCATTTGGCTTTGTCAGATTTTAAAAAAATGTGTCAGGGCAAGAACATTTTAGTGTCCCTTTGTATATATGCCAGGTTTTTCTTTAACATATGTTTTTAAGTTATTACTTAATACATGTAAAATTTACTATTTTCTTCAAATATAATCTTTTTAAAATGACATAATTTTTAATAAAGCTATCTGAACAATATAAACTTTAACCTTTGGATACAGAAGATAAATTTTAAAGGTTTATTTTATGAAAAATGTTGCATCTTCAGCAAGAGGGAAATTGATAACACAAAACATGGACTATGATTTATTATTTTTTTTTAATGGAAAATGTTTTTTTGTCCTTTTATTAAATTCATTCAAATCTTCAAAAGTCAGTGGATAATTGGTTATTATAAATAGCATTCTTTTTGGGTTTGTCTCATTTCCTCGCATTTATGAGTTCAATCCTTGGGCTAAGCAGTGTAAGCATATGACAGCAGAGGGCAAATATTGCATTTACAAATTCAGAAATACTTAAGAAATTCTAACAGATTCAATCTCTTTCAATCTCCCCATCTCTAATTATCTTTAACATGCAAATGAATGGAATAGATGCAAAACCACAGTAAATACAGGAAGTAAAAATTGAAAGACAAAATTGTTTTCTGTTTGAACAAATTAAAAATATAAAAAATATTCGTCCTCCGAGTGGAATCGAACCTGTATCCTATACAGAACTGTCATATAGCCTGACGTGCATTTAACTGATTGGGCCACAGAGGAGTGTTTAGTTAGCAAGATTGATTTTATTGTCTTTAAACTACAATCTTCCATAATGTGTGGCATAATTTGTTTACATTTGGATATGCCATGAGCAGACATGAATGTACGTGAGAGAATCATGGAAGATTGTAGTTTAAAGACAGTAAAATCGACCTTGCTAACCGAACGCTTCTCTGTGGCCCAATCGGTTAAATACACGTCGGGCTATATGATAGTTCCGTATAGGATAAAAATATAAGTAACTCTAATGAACAGATTTCTAAGTTCTCTATATTTGATAAGATACACATACACATGCACACACTGTTCTTTTATAGATATATTGTAGTTATATCTGAAATTTTTTACATATATATTTGATGAAAACATTATTGTCCTGTCCTGTTGATGAGGTGAATAAACATATTAACAAAATCTACTACTATAAATATTCTTCACCATGTTGCATTATTGTCAGGATGAAATTCTTACAGGCTTATGGTAACATTGTGGTGATTGTATGAGAACCAATGTTTCGACAAAGTCAAATAACATTGAGCCTAGTCAGTACCTAGATTTGGTGACCGCTCCTGGGAATACCTGCTGTTGTGAGCTTGGATGTGCAGGTGGTGTAATGGATAATGGCGCAGATTTGTTAATTGGAAAGCCGAGTTCCAATTCCTGTTGGGTTCACTTATGCTCAAATACCCTTGGGAAAGGCATGAACCTATCTCTTCTTCTCACCAGCTATGGGTTAATTAGTAAGACTTGTATCAATAAAACTATTATTATCTACCCCTCCCCACCCAAAAAAATTTTTAGAATTTAAAAATATTTTCTGGCTTTAAATAACCAGCAAAGGGTTGATAAACCATAGAAAAAGAATGAACGAATCAAATTCTTACAACACTGATTCCCAAATCATGTCACTGTTATTGTATAAGAATTTTTTTCATGGTGTCCTAAGTCATAAAATAGGTTCCAATTACTCATGGGGTGAGGTTAGGCAAATTGTACGAAGACAGTGACTGAAACCTTAAAAAAAAGGTACTTAAATAAACTTTCTAATTTATATTATTAATTTACTCATATTAAATAAACTTATTTTTATTTAAGCCCCTTAATAGTTTGCAACATCCTCTCCCCCCCACACTCTGCCACTGTTCAGTAGATTCAATCTTCAATTGCAACAGTTATATCCCCAAACTATTCAACAGAGTTGTAGAACAATTCAGAATGTCAATCTTGTCTATCGACCAAACACGATCAAGTGTTGAAATGGGGAAATGCAACACTAGATGGACAGAGTGATTCACAATGTGCCAGTTAGGTGTCGCTTCCTATCACTGTGATCATAAATCAATGCATTGGCTTACGATTTCCTGGAATTATTAAAATTTTCAAACATTCAATAACGCCTCCATGGTTCCACAGCACACACTTTGGGAATCAATGTCAGATCGTGGTAAATTTGACACTTATTAAAATCTTTGTCTCAGAATGGAGGTAAACATCAGAAGAAACTTCAAACAATGCACAACTGGATGAAAACTGATTTTAAATTCTCTGTGCTTTTTCTATAAATATTTTTATGGTAATTGTTTGGATGAGCTTTCCTAGACTTTATGAATTTAAGAGCAGTACTAGAGTGACAGCAAGGTCACATCATTTTACAGTTGAATTGGCTGTTGGATGTAACTCTGTAAGTTCTATGCTAACAGTTTCTTCTCCTGCACCTCTTGTTAGTCAAACTCTCTTCTGTCATCTTGCTCTACAGTCAACTTTGAATTTAAATTTTTCACAATCAATGTTTTCTTCTGCCATCTTAATTCCTGTTCTTTTATTGTTCTCTCTCTTTAATAATGTTTTCTTTTTCTAATTCTCTCTCACTCCTTGTGTTTTAGTGGCTTTATTGCCTTGCTTGGGGGGTGAAATGATTAAAAAAAAATCTCAGTTTCATTATTTACTCTTTAACTTTAGTTGTTGCTTGGTTGGTAATTTGCATAATTTAAATGTTACTTTCTGAACAACTTAATAATTAAGTTTAACTTTGTACAATATATGAGATGGGGTGATGTGTGATGAAAGTAGAAAGATTGTGTGTCCACTGCTCTTTCAAGTGAGAACAGTCTCCCTTGAAAATCAGCTTTCAGAATCCTTATACCACTGCTCTTAAAGCCTGTGAGAATCTATTTCTGTTCATATCCAACTCTGTCGGTATATTGCATACTTCATTTCCACACACCATTTTTTTCATGTCTCACTTCAGCTTATATTTTGCTGCAAAAACTTTTTTTCTCACTTGTGTTGATTTGCAGAAGCAATTATAATTGATCAGGTAAACCTCACAGTTTACAATCCAATGCTTTTACTGATGAGTTATACTTGCAAATAGTTCATCTAAATAGAATCTCAGCTTTTTCAATTATTTTTTCATCAAATTAGGGTAATTTATACAGATTAGATATTTTGTTTGATATTCCCCAAAGTGTCTTGAGGTTAGCAATCTAGCAAGGAAACAGTAGCTTTTAGTCTGCCTCTTATTGCAAGGAAAAATATAAAATACTTCCAATAATAACACTCTCATTTATTAATACTGACTCACTTTTTACAGGTAAGCATTGGCAGCCATTTTTAATTTAAGAGTACCGATTAATTGGATGTCTGCATATGGTAGATAAAAGGTATATTTTACTGTATTAATATTCATTGGTAACCATGAAGAGAAAGAGATTAAATATCAACTGTGTCATATAATTTCCTTGATCCTTTCATCTGATAGCAAATTTGTCTATTATTTTCTTTGCTGAATTCTGGGTGTGTTTCCATAGTGACAAACTCAGCAAGCACTGCCTGTATTCAACACCTTTCAACATGTAAACTCATGAGGTAGTGTCTTGCATTATGCACTTATCTCGTTTTCCTTTCCTCACTCTTTAGAGAACAAAATTAAGACTCAAATAATATTTCAGATTTTGACAACTATATCATCTTCACTATTTCTTTATAGAATAATATGGTTGAATTTTTCTTCTTTTTTGTTTTTTTAATGAAAATATCTTTCAACTTCAAAAATCATTTTGAACAAGTAATCTGCTATTTTATGGCTCTATTTTCTCCTGTCGCTACTATAATTTTACTTTGAAGTCAAAAGTTCTTCTCTTGATTAAATCCAACCAAGCTTCAATCTCTTTGTAACACAGACAAACTGTTAGGGAAAGTAACTTGCTTTTATTTTTTTTTATTTTTCTCATTTAAGTCATGAACCTTAACAATATCTCAGATGAAATTTCATGTCTTGTGGCCTACAGTCTTCTCTATCTGTGAGGAGTCTGTAAGTTCAGATGTATTTGATTTATAGAAATGACATGAAACATGTTGACAAGACAGTAACCAAGCAAAATGATCTTGGAAGTAAATAACATTTGACTAACATTCAGCTCTATACAGTCTTCCAATGTTTTTATAAATGTATCCATTGATTTATTGTAACTTTTAATCCATTTGATTCCTGCCATCTTTTTTTTATGTAGTGACTTCAAATATTGATTATCAATCTGTAGGGCTTTTTACAGTTACATTCTTAAAATCTCTTTTACAACAGTTGTCTTATTGATAAAGTGTATTGCATAAAATTGAATGAACAAGGAAAATGATGCTTATTCATTGGTTGGTTGGTAACTAGGAGACCGTCAGAGAATTATGCTTATACTTTTGTGGCATTTTCACAGTAACTAGCATTCATCTGCTCTCCAAGTTAACACAAGACAAGTAATACTAGGTTTTAGAATGTGTATTGGTTGGGTGAACACTTCAAGATGATCAGGCTCCTTCCTTCATGACATTTCTAGGGCAAAAGAGATATTATTGGTCATGGCAATCTCCCCTTTAAATATCATAAGACATGTTACCAGTTTAGATGGTACATACCTCTTCTCTGAGTACTTTAGTTTAAAATGAACAGTTTTTGAACACAAAACACAAAACACAGGAGAATAGAACTAAAGAACTGGCCTCAAATGATGGTTTTGAAATCTTTGTACTAGACTGATGGCAACTTGGACTGGGGTGGTATCCTTGATGCCAATATAGACATAATACAACATGTTTATTACTATTAGGTTGGTGCAAAAATAATGACGTAATAATGTCGTTTTTGCCAAAAAACGACATTATTACGTCGTTATTTTTGCACCAACCTAATAGTATAATTCAGAATGTAAAGAAGAACTTTTTGTTTTTAGCTGGTCTGTATACTATCACACTGTGTGTTTAGGGTTTACCAGATTGAATTATATTTGTGTGTTTTAATTTTGATCCTAACAATGTACATCTATCTAAAATTGCTGGATCAAGGTTTTTTGTGAGTTTGAATCCTGGGCCTAGCAATGAAGTGTACATCATTCTGAAACACCTAACAGTGGAGGTGTACATCATCCAGAAATTGCTAAAGGTCTTAACTTTGGCTCAGTTCAGAGTTGCCAGCTTAGCCAACTTTTTGAGTTTGAACCCTGAGGGTAACAGTGTAGGGTTATTATATCAGCTGAAAATTCTTAACTCTGCCTAACTTCACAGTAGCTACTTCTGTATGAATTGTAAATCTAGGCTTATATTTAAAAGTCCATCACTACTAAATTTTGAATTTCATTACTTATACCTTTTTCAGCTACTTTGAACATAAACTGGGCAAAGTGGGCAACCAATTAGAAAACTGTCAATTCCAAATTTAATAGTAGTTAATGTAGCCCAATCAAACAGCGTTATTTGTGACAGTCACTTGTCAGGAAAATGTTGAATCTCAATCAACTTGTTTCATATCTTGTCATTGGTGGTTTACAGAAAATAGTGAGGACAGTTAAAAAATATGCCCTCACCCTAATACAGACACAGATTGATAGTGAAAAGAGAAAGGGTCATGTCACTTTATCTACCTACTTTTTTTCCCCTCATATACTAGCTATTAGGTTTTTTGTTCAGACAAATGTCTAGCTTATATAATTGTCACATAAAGAGTTCTTGCCCAGATGATTACTTAGCAAGGCTCTTTGATTTTTGTACTAGATTCAAAGAGTTCTTTCCCTGAAGATTACCTATTAAGCCCCTATGATTTTTGTACTGGATTCAGAGAGTTCTTGCCCCCAAAATTACTTATCAAACCTCTTTGATTTTTTTGTACAGGATTCAAAGTTATTGCCTAAAGATTACTTGTTTGATTTTTGCAATGAAATGGAAGAATTCTTGCCCTGAAAATTACAAACCTTTTTGATTTTTTTGTACTGGAAACAAAGAGTTGCATCCTTTTTACTATAAGTCAAAATATCATTCCCCTGCTTTTCAAGATTGTCCAATTCAAAAGATGCATTTCAAATAATACACATATATTAATGAAAATCTTCATTTTGTTACATATTAGTATGTATACATTCACATAGATTATTTTTATAGAGGAGTTTATAAAGTTAATAGAAATAGAAAATGTCAATGTATTTTTAAACTTGAATTGATGTACAGTAATTTGCTTTAATTTTTAACTAATGATTAAATAAATAAACTGAAGCATATTCAATAGACCAAAAGTTCTATAGAATGTAAGGGCATTGTAATTCAATAAACAAATGTTTGATGGAAGGTCAGGGTGAATCCATATTGAATATAGGATTCAGCATACTGTCTTCTTTTGACACTATGAAAAAATAAAAGATTTTTCTCTCAACCCCTCTCTGAAACCCTGAAATTTGCCTCTGATGGGGAATTCCCACATTGTGAAAACCCCTGAAATAGAAATATTTTTAAAGTTAAATTCAGTGAACTTAAAAAATCTATTGTGTAACGTTCAGATTTCAGCTTGCTTGAAATTAACTACTTTTAAAACTTTCAAAGTGTGCAGTTTGTTAGTTAGCAAAATAAAGTTGATTAGAACTGCAGTCAGCATTAATGGCTAATGAGGTGCCATAATTGGCAACCTTGTGTCAAAGAAAAGGCTGTCTTTTTTTTTTTTTTTTTTTTTTTTTTTTTTTCTTTATACATGGCTGTTAAAATTTATTAGTTTTGACAGTGCATTTTTCTCAGGTTACTGTTGCTCTGTATATGGGCATGTCGCTAAGTGGTTAGAACATTTGCATTTTAACCATGAGACCCGGATTCGAATCTCACCATGGTTGATTTGCCAGGAAGGTTGACCCAAGCCTTGTGAGTGAAATTGGATAGCCAGAACAAGTCATCGTGGCCAAAGGATTGAGCGTACTAGCCTTATTCAAATTGATTATGCTAGATGACACACTCTCTCCCAGAAACTGTAACTAAGGTCTACTCAGCATAGTTGCAGTTTAAACCACAGCTAGGCTTTGTAAGTGTTGAATAAACACAAATGTGCCTGAGCAAGCGCCTGCAATAGGGATTGGTTAGCTGCTCTTGTAGACAGGTATCCTCAAAATACAAGTGTCCAGCTATACTGTTGCTCTGTTAACAAACTGATGAGCAAGTTCATTGAAGTTAAGCAAAATTTTTGAAGAGAAATCACATCAAGTATCAAAGAATGGAATTTAAGGGAATAAAAAATTCTTGGGTACTTTTGTGTATTTTTCATTAAGGTATTTTTACCATAAATCTAAAAAAAAAATATTAGGATTTTTTGGAGAAAAATCTAAACAGTTCCACTCTGAAATATTGTTAAAAATGTGCATCACTAGACCACAACTTGACCAACTGGATTTTAATATTATAAACAAAATCATATATGAGATACAACAAAATAAACATAGTAATAAAAATGATAAATTACTTTAGTACACATTTCAGAGAAATGATTGTGTATTTTAAAAAACATGTATACAAAAATAAAGAAATTTTGCTTATCTGTTGGTAGCAATATGTTTTATCCTAGACTGTCCAGAATGTCTGCTGCCTTTGGCAGCAAAAAAATAGAAAGTTTTGATTTTTGTTTCTTTTGGTGGTAAAATGCTTGTTCTGATGCATCATGGGAGTATTCTATATTTTATTTAACTTTTTTTATAATCAAACTTTTTCTTTATTGTTAATTACCATTTTTATCTTTATTTTAAAGTATTTTTTTAGTGCTTAACTTTTTATTATTATTATTTTGGTACAAGACTACTACATAATCTAGAAATAGGGGTAATTTATTGTTATCGCTACAACTTTTTTTCTTTTTTACATAAT
This sequence comes from Acanthosepion lycidas, assembly GCA_963932145.1. Lineage (NCBI taxonomy): Eukaryota > Metazoa > Mollusca > Cephalopoda > Sepiida > Sepiidae > Acanthosepion > Acanthosepion lycidas. The sequence continues at coordinate 4,844,721 of OZ010583.1, read as the reverse complement.
GTCTACTGACGAGTATTACAGTTGATAAACTGAAGTTTCTGGTGTGAGTAGAGAAATTAAAGAAAAACCAAAAACTGAACACTTTTATTTAAAAGCAATAAAAAATGAAGAATTGCATATTTTTATAAGGGATATTTGTCCAAATTTTAATTTATAGAAAAATAATATTTTCACATGCGTTTTGAAGTTCTGGATAAAACTATTTTTTTATTGTCCTTTACATTTTTATTATCTTCACCTGTTTTTTTTTTTTTTTGTTGTTTTTTTTTTTATTTTTTTTTTTTTTTTTTTATTTCCTCATGAGTCTATTTGTGGTCTTTAGAATTTTATTTTTCATGTTTTTTTTTTTTTTTTTTTTTTTTTTTTGCATTGAGATACCTTGTTTTTATTTGAAGAATTATTCAAATAGCATCCTTATCCTTGTTATTTTAATTACTACATTTCAGCTAAGATCTGTCTGACTTTCTTGAGGTGAATGTCATATTCAAAATCTGAAGTTTTCGATTCTTCATTAAAAGCAAATATGTTTTTGTATACCTTTTTTTCTTGTTGTACAGGTGGGACTGGTTCTATGAAATTAAAATGTTATGCAAACTTTTTCATTAAAAATATTTTCTCTGATTTTCCTTATAAAAACTCACAGACCTGTGGAATATCAATAAAGAAAGTTTTTGCAACAAAATCTGCTATAAAAAGAGACATGCAAAGTTATGAAGAAAAAAAAAGGAAAAGTCAAAATGATGAACATTTTTTAAATTTTTTTTAATAAAAATCAAGCACAGATTATATGTAGAAATTAGATACTGATGTGCCAAAAGTCATGAGATAACAGAATATAAAGGTAATGGTGGGTGGTGTCATCATATGTTGATGTCATAGAAATCTCCAAACCTCTACCAGATGTGCTGTGAATCAGTGTAAACACCAGCTAGACTGGTCATAGTAAGGTAATGTGAATTATTGCATGTCATGATAATGAGTGCCAGGTGAACAAGCCATTTAACATCTCTTGATGTGTGATGTCACATGTGTACCAGGAATGTCTATTGGAAGTAATTACCATCCACCATGAACAGCATAGTTGCCAGCCATAGTTCCTTAATGATTGTGACCAGTCACATCAAGTTAGAATTGTGTTTGTTAAAAGACCAGCAACACTAGCTCAAATCACATTCACATTCACATATGTCGTACCAGACACATATCTATCAGATATCTATTAATGTTCTTTAGCTTTTATGGGATATGGAAACAGAAGAGCCACTAGGATTGCCCTGTTAATGCCATGACACCAGACAGAGCACCTTACATGTACTAGTGTCATTGTTAATTGGTTTATGGAGAACTGTATGGCACAGTCTGATGAATCATAGTTCCAGTTATTTTCTGCTGATGGTAGAGTTTGAACATGGCACAAACCCAATGAGGCTATGGACTCCAGTTATCAACAAGGCTCCCTGCAGGCTGGTAGTGATTCCATAATGGTGTAGAGTGTTTACATCACATGGGTGGGGGTTTGCTGGTCTCCCTAAACATGTTGTTCACCAGTGGCTGTCCCATTATTCTACTTTTGTATCCATTTATGGACATTACAGGTACCTCAACAAAAGTATGTTATCCCAGCAAGATAAGGATCCATGTCATCTGTTGCCCAAGTTGTCTAAAATTAGTTTGGAGTGTATTCTAGAGACTTCTGATAATCATTATGGCCACCATGTTCACCCAACATGAGCCCAATCAAGCATTTATGAAACCTGGTAGTGAGGTTTATTCAGATACAACATCATGCACCCCTAGAAATATCAAAAATCTATGGACAACTATCAAGACTTAATAGTTGAATGTCTCTTCAGAGTTCTTCTGACCATTGATGCTGCACGTCACCATAGCTGAGGGGATCCGGCATTAAACTAGCTGCCTGGTCTATGAATTTTGGCATGACAGTGTGTGGATCAGGTTTTTTTTAATTTCAGTGACTTTCCCAAATGTCATTTTACTCTGATACTGTACAAGTTTCAGGAAAAGTTTTTAAATTTTATGTGCATAAAAATCTGCCTAGAAATAATGAAAATGAAGTTTTGCTTCTTCAATGATTTTCAAGTGAATTTCAAACTTTATCTTAAAATTTTTTAATCAAAATCAGATTATAATCAAATAAATGAGGTTAAATTCATCAATTTTTTTATTATTATTTTTTATTTATTTATTTTTTTTTTGAAAGATTCATGTGAGTGACCTCCCTTATTTAATAAATAGTTGTGATTAATATTTTAAAAGCAAAAAGAGGAAAAAAAATTGAAATCATTAGAAGAAGATTGCAATAATGAGAAAGTTTCAAAGAAGAGATAATGGTAATTATAGGATTCTCCATATTTTGGTACTAAAGTCTGAAATCAAAATCCAATTTTGTTTTTTTGCCAATTTCAATATTGATCTTTCATTAAAAAATATGAATTGATTTTTACTCCAAGTTTTGTTCTGTAAAAACCATTTGCTAATCAGACTAATTCAAGCTTTATGGAGAGATTTTGAAATTAACCTGTAGGTTATCTTAATCAGCTTTGAATTTCATACAAGACGAGCAGAAAGGAGGAAGTGTCTCGGTTCTGATGTTGTTAATCCCACAGATATTTAGTGTTAGGAGTCAACTGAACAGATTATTAAGCCAGTTGTGAATGACACAAGTGACTTTTGTCTCATTTACTTCATCAGGCTGATGACGATGACAACAACAACTCTCTAATCTAGAAAGTATTGATTTCATTTTGTTTGTCATGTCCAATGTACAAGTTGCCGACAAAAGAGAGAGAGAATAAGAGAAAAAGAAGCAGCTACATTAGAATTTCTGGGTGCCTGAAAGAAAGTTAGAAAGTTTTGAACTGAGGAGAGGGAAATATATCCCAAGTTGGGAGAAGTTCTTCAAGATAAGTAAAGTCTTCTGGCTTTGATTTACCATATCTGACCCCATGTAAGACTCAACCCCCCTACCCTCTACCATCAGTTTCCTTTCATTTTAGTATTTAGGTAGTTTAGGTATAAATACTGATAGTGTGTAACTTTTGGAGTAAACTTTAGCCTACCAAATTCCTCAACTTTGCATATAAACATACAAGACTTTGCAGTGAGGTGTAACAATTTTTATTCTTATTCTTAAAACTGGGGTCTTACAAGTCATCAAATAGTTGAACTTGATAAGCTTGAATAATAAATTTGAGATTCCAAGTGCTGGTTTGATGAGACTCATTACTCTCAACTATTTCATTTTATTTAATAATTGAAACAAGTTCATTCAATGATCAAGGCATGAACATAAAAACAGCTGGAGAAGAATTGTCATCTCTGCATCACGACATTTGATAGAATTTGCTACTGTTAGTTGATGTAAGCTTGCAACTCCTCTGACACCCTCCCCCACCAACATCACCACTCCCAAAGCTGCTAAATTTCCGTTTGCTTTCCAAGCAATCATATTTGAATGGGAGGGGAGGGGAGAAATGTCAGTCTAAAATGAGGGATTCAGTCTTTGCCTTACAATTGAATAAATTCAGTCTTCAGCTTACAATTGATTATATTGGATAATAATTGTTCGTTTGTTATCAGTTATTATCATTGAAATAGAATCAAACAATAAACATTGACAAGCAATCATTACAACTTGAGTTTTCCTCTATTCAATTGAATTTGATTGAGATGCCCGTAGCTGTTTCTTATTTGCAAAAGTCTACCTGAATTATATTTGTGCTTTTCATTTTGATATTGGAAATTCATTAAATAGTCATACAAAAGTCATAAGAAGACAAGAAGGGCTTAAATGGTGAGTGAAAAAATTTTTCATTTTGTGTTCATTTCTCCTAAAGTCACATGAACAATCACTTGAGAGATTCTCTTCTTGTCAGACTGACAAAGTGGCAGAGTTATTAAAAATTACAAAAAATGTTTTCTTTATTCTTGTTGTATTGGAAAAATTATGGAATAGTTGAATATTTCTGCATCGAAAGCCAATTGTTTTGTCATGTTAATGTTGGATCCGTTTTGTGTAGATGTTGTTGGCTACAAAATAAGAATCCTTGCTCTCAAACACTCAGTTTGAATTGGTCTGGTTGTGTCATTGCTGGAAACTGGAAAAACAATTCTTCCCAAGAATCAAAGAAATTCTGAGGTTATAGATTAGCAGTATTTTTGTCCTGTTATGAAATGGCAGAATCAACAGTGAACCATTAAGAAGGAAAAGAGAATCATGAAGCTACACTCTCTGAACTTGTAATTCTTCTCCAATTTGTTGATCAAATACAAAATACTCTCAAATTTCAAACTTCAATTTATTATTTTTATACTTGGAATTACAATATAATTTTACAAGGATTAATATTAAAACCAAGTAACAAATGAGTGATACATTTTGAGCATCCTGTAGGTGTATATGTGCTATGTTTCATATTTGGCTAAATTTTAGGTAAACTGAAATTAAACTGAAACCATTCAGTTCCTCTTTTTGTCAAGCTTGGTTAAGGTTCCTATTCCAAATCTAACCATTTATTTTCTAATGAGATGATTTTACTGAAGTGTCCTTTGTCAGTTTCTTCACAGTCAACACTTTTCAGTTGATAGACTAGATAAATCTTCTCCTGTATTCACGTTCTTATTGGATAAAAACATTTATTGATATTTGTGTAAGGAAATTCACCAAGTGGCCAAGTAAATTGCTTTTATTATGTCTTCTCTTGGATAACTTAAGTACAAATACAGGTAGTGCCAGGTAAATAAGCCATGCATGCTCCATAAGTGGATAAGAAGTGTTACCAATTTTGTCTTGGATGTATTCTTTCTGATAAAAATGATTTCAATATAACTTCCAAAACATATAAAGATGCAAGTCGTTCAAATTGTAAATAAAATGTGCATTTCTCATTGGTGTTAGAGGTCAGAGAATGTAGAATTTTAAATTCCTTCTCCATTTGGGGTAGTGCACATATCTCCTAACCCACCTTAATAACCCTATGGTGATTTTCTAAGGGTAGCTTAGATGTGTCACAAGACCAAAAGTATGGGGCATCCAGTGAGGATCAAACTCACTTTTCAATTGTAATTGGTGCCTGTACCTTAATAATCTTATGCTTGACTGAGTTAATCTAAACAAAAACTTTATAAAAGTTCAATTCTGAAATATTTGGCAAAATGGAAGAGTTGAAATAATAGTCAATAAAATTTAACGATTAATTCAATTTCAATTTTTTTTTTTCTGACATTCATCATTCATTCATTTATTATACACTGATTTAATAAAAGTGTTGTATTTGTATTAGTTGTTATTGTCACGCTGCTTCCACTGTTGTTCATTCCAGCCTTCTTCAGATGCCTGTATTATTCAGTAATATTCTTGGAATTTCAAATTGAGTCCACTATTCAGTCCATAAGGGTAGACAATTGGCTTAGGTTAAGTATCTGCTGCTTACTTGGTGGACATAATTTAAATCGTAGTGTCAGACAAATGACGATTGACAAAAATGGTCTAAGCTAATATAGGTTATCTCCCCTTGCTAGGACAGTAGCAGGAGAACAGTCTCCACCATTGATTTAATAAAGGGTCAGTTGGAAATTTGCAGAAAATTACCAAATACGATAGACACATGAAAAACGTCAGTATGCAGTGGCTGAAATGAGACTACAACAACAACAGTGGTGAGGACACCATTTTGATAAAAATGATAGTTCCACATCTCAGAAATTCAGACAGAAATTAGTTAATTCTTTGCTAGATAAATTATTCTAATAAGACCGAAATGAAACTTCTGTCTATTAGTCACCTGAAAGATCCCTTTTCTGCTTTCCATCAGCATGGCTGATGCTAACCTCCATGAGAGTGATTTGTTGTGCCTTCTCGGACTTGCATTCTTGGTGGACATGAAGTGGAAAGATTGTATTGAATCCATTGCTAGGTCTGCTGCTAAGAAAGTCGGTTCACTTTATGTCATTCTAGACAGTTTTTCTCTCCTGAATCTATTTTGTATATTTATAGTCGTCCATCCTTCAAATTTAGGTGCCACATATGGTCCAATGTTCCTGCTATATATTTAGAGATTCTTGACAAAATTGCAAAGAAGAATCAACAATATTATTGGTCCTGACCTAGCTTCTCAGCTTCAGTCACTTTCCTACTGCCATAATGTAGCTTGTGCATTTGTGCACAGGTTGCTGGGCAATGTAAAGTGGACTCTTCATGCATTGTCTAGGATGGACATGTTGTCTATTGACCAGCTGCTTGCTTGTGAGAGGCGAGGAGATGGAGTAAGTTGTGGTGGCAGCAGCAGCTTGGCCAATGCAAAGCACAGTCTTTCATGTCAGAAAGTGCTTTTGGTGCAATGGTATTAACCACATGGCGAAAGATTGTGGGAACTGACAAAATGATAGCAGATGAGAGTGAGGAGATCACAATGGTATGTGTGCTGTTACCATTGCTATACCATGGGCTATATGTCCCACAACTGTAAGAAGAGATATATCAGTGCCAATATCTTCAGCTCAGCACTACCTGTGATCGGGGTCCAGGTTGATGGCAGAACTGTCACTGATACAGGTTGTTAGTGATTTATAGTTAGCAGAGAAATATGCCAGTCGTGGATGAAAGGGCCTTTATGCATAACAATGATAGACTGGGAGACAAGAGCCTGTTATGGGATCAGAGTTGTTGCTTTCTGGTTGCAAGGTGGAAATCCTGTCGAGATTGATGTACTGGTGGCACGAGAAAAGCCACTTGGTTTTGACCTACCGATTGGAATGAATGCAATCAAAGACCGGGGGGGGGGTAGGAATCACTTCCTTGAGTTCAGTGGAGTTTTTTAACAAAAAACCATCCCTGCGTGTGACGCTCCTCAAACCAGACTTTAGCGTCAAGTTCAATCAGAAGAAGGAAGCACGGAAGGTCACTGGGATCATTAGTCCACAATCTGATTGATAATGTGCCGTGTCATATTAAAGATCTTCAACCTGCATGGGACCAATGCTCTGCCATAAATGGCACCAATGATTCACCCACAGGTGATGGGGAGTTGGAAATAGATTTTCGATGCACCTCCTGCCGTGGTAGAGATGGATAGACAACACTGGAGATGAAGTACGTCCCCCACATAGTGACAACAATGAGGTAGAAGTGCCTCTTGTGTGAAGGAGCACTAAAAGGAAACACCTGCCTCTGCATGTTGGTGCTGTGATCAGGAGATCAGAGAGGGGAGTGTAACAGAGAATCAGGTCAGCATAATAAAAGACTCCGAGTTGGTTGTATGTGGCGCTATAAGCACCAGGAGTTGTGTGGGCTGTTGAGAGAAGACCTACTTAAAGTAGGTGGCACTGCCTATCTGCATATGAATGGTACTGGGCAGGTATTAGTCAATAGGCAGCAGTGGCTGGAAATGAGACTACAACAACAACAGTGGTGAGGACACCATTTTGATAAAATGATAGTTCCTCATCTCAGAAATTGGGACTGGGAGAGCTATATAGTACCAGTGTTTTTCCTGATAAGCTATGTGAAAATGATAGCAGGAGCTGAAAAGATTTATAAATATCATAACTATTCATGGTTTAGGGTTATTCTCCTTTTTCATGTGGAATGACATGTGCAGATGATGTTATCATTAATCTTTCTGTTGAAAAGATGGAAAATTGACGTGACAGATCTGTAATTAAAGTTTACTCTTAGAGATGTTGATATGACAACTGTCATCTGTCAGTTTATTTTTTTCTCTTTTTTAAATAAAACTTTCTGCTTGCATGGTTCAGTATAGAAATTATTAATAAATGAATAAACATCAGGAATATTGACAACCCCCTATTTGTCTTTTCCTGTTTGTGCAGGAATTATTGCAGATTGGCTTGTTCAAGTTCAACTATCATGCCATGTTTGTTAAGAGATTTGGCACTGAGACAAAATAAAGAAAAAACTGGATTTATGCCTTTCTGCAGGGCATTAGTTAAAAAAAATCAGCAGTCTCAGTAAGAATTTGGATTTTTTTTTTAACTGCTAGGTAACCATGACATATTTGGGAAGGATATTAGAATAATCCAAACGGGCAGCATACCATCTGCAGATGGATAGAAAATAAATTCAGTAAATTATAATGAACAAGGAATTATGGAGAGCCATGATTGCCACATGTCCCGAATGGACATGGCACATAGAAGAAGAAGGAATATACAAAAATAGAAAGTGGTGTAAGACAAAGATGTCTCTTCTCACTGAATTTATTCAACCTTTACAGTGAGACAATTCTGAGAGAATTAGAAGTCCTACGAGGTTTCATTATTGGCAGCCACAATCTTAACAACATTAGATATGCAGATGACACAGTGTTGATAGCAGACATAAAAAGAAAACTACAAGAACTCCTACAGAAGGTAGTGAGTGAAAGCAAAAAGAAAAAACTAAACAACAATTGCAAGAAGAGAGAATGCATGGTTGTTAGCAAAAGAAACAGCTCAATTACAAATTGGAGATACCAAAATCAAACAAGTACAACAATTTAAATATTTGGGAAGTATTTTAAGAGAGGACAGAAAATATGACACTGAAATCTGAAGGCACATTGGGATAGTGAAAGATGTCTTCCAGAAGCTAAGCAAAGTTTTAAAGAATAGGAAATTTTCATTGGAAACAAGGAAAAGAGTACTGAACTGTTGTGATATCATTTTTTTTATATGGTAGTGACTACTGGATAATCTCACAGAGGAAGAAGAGACTTGAAGCAACATAAATGTGGTTCTACAGTATGATGCTGAGAATACCATGGACTGAACATGTGAGCAATGATGAAGTTTTAAGGAAAATGGAAACAAAAAGGACATTTATATTTAGAATCAGAAAGAAAGAGTTGAAATTTCTTGGGGCACATAATGAGGAAAGAGGGTGTAAATGGATATCAGAACAGGGTTTAGGAGAGTTAATAAAAAGAAAATATTTAAGAGTTACAAAGGACAGGAAATTGTGGAGAGCCATGATCACCTATGTCCTGAAGGGACATGGCACATAAAAGAAAATGAATAATTGTATAATTGTAAATATGGAGCAATTGGTTATGAGCAATTAGTAATTTCATTTATTGTGAAAAAATAATTGGTTTAAAATATAATTTTTATTTTAATTACTTGTTCTCAATAAAAATATAGCTGTCCTTGTAGCCCAAACTGTTTTACATTTCCTTTCAGTTTTCTCTGTTGCACTAGTATTTAGTGGAAACATCATTGGCCAGTGGAGGTGAAGTAGCCATTAAAAGTAATGAATTCTGATGATAGTTGTTGCTTGTTAAGAGGCCAAATAATGTCATGTTCACCAATATTTTAATATTAGCAAAATGAGACAAAATGAAAAGGGGAAATATAAATTTTGTCAATTAGTAATCATTCATATGGTTTCAAATAAATCTGTCTATAATAAAAATAAATGTTTTGCAAGAATGAGGGAATTTGTCCAGGCTGAATACCAATTGATTGATTTTTGTATTATAATATTATTATACATACACACAAATACACACCTCTCTCTCTGTCTCTCTCTCTCTCTCCATATATATATATATATATATATAGACACAGACACATGATAAAAATATAGTTTTAAGTTATGTTATATTTATAGATAAAAGTGCTCAATATAATATAAAAATGGATACTGTGGTCAGCACCTAGTGGTAACAATCTGTTTCATCTTTGAATGTAAGATTGCGGTCAAGCATGAAACAGAATGTTGCCACTAGATGCTGACATCAGTGTTCACACATATATATATATATATATATATATATAACATTGTATCAGAATTGCTTTAGAATTATCATACTTCATACTTTTGCATATATTAGCTTTATAATTCTACATATAGTAGTCCTCATTCTTGACCACTGACAATCCCTTTCTTGATTTTCAATTCATAGTAAAATCATTGACAAAGCATTTACATTATACATATAATGGTTTTATTCCATGAGTAATGATTACCTTAATTCTTGACCACTGACAATACCTTTTATTTTTGTTTAATGCACAACATAGAGGTTGAATGCTAAAACAAATTTTTAGTTAAAAAAATACTTCCCTCAAAAACGTCAGTGTTTAATTATTAATTTTTATTTCATTACCACTAGAAATATTTTCTGTTTTTAATACAGAAAAATAACTGCAGTTAGGGCATGGAGTAATAGTAAAAGCAGCTATAGTAGCAATATAAAAAGCCTAATGGTTAAAATAAGGTTATGAATAAAATTCAACCATGATTGTCTCTTTGTTTTTTGTATTACTAGAATGTATTATGTAATTGTTAAAGTGATTGAACGTCTATATTGTCTAAATTCTGTATTTGATATAACAAGTCACGTAAAGAAATAATTACTAAATATTCACTGTGAAATATTTTTGAAAGTTTGATGTAATCCAAGAAGTCCAGATATTTGATTGAACATGATTCCTATGTCTTTGTTATTGAATCATATTCTCTTATTTAAGTATAAGACCAGCAGATCTTAGCATTTACAGGAGTGAATATCATTTCAACAGGATCAAAGCACAGTATATCTTCTTTCCTCATTTGAGATGAGTGAAAGCATCTAGTCCCAAGTGGGGATTCCAACCCTGTGTTAGCACTCTAATAGAGGTGGGGACAGGGTAATGTCAATGCCAGTAGGATGGGGCCATTTTTATCCTTGGCTCATATGCATATAGATGCGTATGGATGCACCATATATAAAAGACCTTGTGCCACATCCTGCCTTAGTGGAGGAAGATCAGGTAAATTGCATCAACTGTATCACCCCTGCTTATTTTATATAAAAAGCTTTTTCTGAATTTAACATTGAGATTTTTAATCACATTAATTTGTTTGTTTTATGTTTGATTTTTGAACAAGGAAGAAATGTCTTAAGTTTGCACAAGGCCATAGTCTGGGAAGGCCAACTTTTTGATTTCACCAAACCATGTGGTACACCTGCACAATGCTGCTAATCCTATAAATTTTCATTCAATTTTTTCAGCTATCTGTATAAATATAATTCTTTTCTTTTGTGAGTTATGTTGTTCTTATATATAATGCATGCTGAATTCATTTCTTTGAAAATTTTCAGCCTCTTCCTGCAACAAGTTGAAACTCTTACTGCTGCAATCTTCTTTGAACTAATTTTTGGGGAATTAGTGTTAGCAGACTGAACTAACTTCATTATTAAAAATGTTAAAAATATATTAAAGCTTAAACAGTAACTTATAATAAAGGCAGGAAGAGATTGAGGCAATTAAACCTTATCCAAGTTGATTTGCATGGTTTTGTATAATTAATTTCATGGCAGTCATAGAAACAAAACATAAATGGTGATTGATTGATTTGAGAACTTGATTTATCTGTCACTTCGTTTGTAAAATCTTTTGTCTGTTCTGGAGAATGGACATCATTTTGCACGCAATATTCAAAATTATTTTATTTGATGGTTTATAGGAGGGACGGATAAAAAAGACATTTCCTCATTTTAGCAGGAAATACTAGGGAGAGTGTGTCAGGTAGTTTAGAGGTGGTAGGGTAGTGTGCTTACTCACCTACTATCTCTCTATAATAACATGATGGAACATTATTATATCACTTTATCTGGCAATAGGACACAGTGCAGGGAAATATGGAGTCATGCTTTTCCAAAGGACATTTTTGTAATGTGCACACAAACATCCTCAACTGGATTTTTCTTTAATCATTTCACCCCAAGCAAGACAATGAAGCCAATAAGACACAAGGAGTTACTGACTGTCAGAGAATATAAGAAAAAAAACATTATTAAGGAGCGAGAACAATAAAAGAAGAAGAATTAAAAAGACAGAAGATAATGATTGAACATTGCATTTAAATTTTTGAAGATCAAAGTTGACTGGAAAGCAAGAAGTCAGAAGAGAGTTCCATAAGTCAAATGTGCAAGAGAAGAAAATGTTAGTATAGCACTTACGGTTACATCTTTATGCACTACTTTCCTCTGTCCTTCTTTCCCTCAATCTGTCCTGTGAGTATCAGATTTTCTAAGCCCTCCTTCCTCATTACATGCCCTAAATCTGGTGAGAAGACACATCTTTGTCTTACATCCATTTCTATTTTTGTATATATGCTGAATTCATTTTCTGTCTGTATAGATTCTTGATTATTCTAATGTCTTTCCTGAATATATTAATGTTACTGAGCAGCTCTAACAAACCTTTGTGATATACTTTGTCGAATGTGTAATCTATGAAACACAAGAACATATCCTTCTTCATTTGTATTGCTCTTTCTGATAACATTCTGAGCATCAATACCATGTTCCTGGTTCCGGCTTTTTTAACGAACCCTCACTGTTCTTGTCCTTTCTCTGGCCCAATTCTGCTGTATGCTATATTCACCAGAATTCAGATGATGAGTTTTGGCATATGACACATTAGGCTGATTATCTGGTGGAGTTCACATTCATTTGGTTTGTTAGTGCTATGAAAATAGATCTGTTTAGGTCTTCCAGTATATCACCACTATTGAAGATTTCATTTATTATTTCTGTGATTTTGTCTATGCTGAAATCCTGTAACGTTTTCAGCATCTATTTATTACAGTTCTGTCTGGTCCTGCTGCTTTGTTTCTGTCCAATTTGGGCAGTGCAGCTTCTGCTTTGGTTTTAATATTTCCAGTCCATCGATATTTCTGTGTATTGCTGGTTGTTTTCTTTCATCGTGAAAGAGTTCACCGATATATTTGTTCCATCTCTGAAGTATTTTTTTCTTTCTCTAATATCAGTGTTCTGTCCTTGGTTTTTATGCAGCCTGTTGATAGGCCACAAAAATCTCATGAGCCAACCAAACATAGAAATGAATACAATATACAGTTTTCAGCATCTATTTATTACAGTTCTGTCTGGTCCTGCTGCTTTGTTTCTGTCCAATTTGGGCAGTGCAGCTTCTGCTTTGGTTTTAATATTTCCAGTCCATCGATATTTCTGTGTATTGCTGGTTGTTTTCTTTCATCGTGAAAGAGTTCACCGATATATTTGTTCCATCTCTGAAGTATTTTTTTCTTTCTCTAATATCAGTGTTCTGTCCTTGGTTTTTATGCAGCCTGTTGATAGGCCACAAAAATCTCATGAGCCAACCAAACATAGAAATGAATACAATATGAGAACCAGTAATAAGGAGTGCTAGAGAAAAGCAATGAATAACAACACAAAAATTGCAATATAAGCTCTGATAAAAAATATGCACTAATAATAACAGAAAAATTGTAATATGAGCACTGGAAAAAAAAATGAAGCTGAGACATTAAGTTGATGCTGTGGCATTAAGTCCCAGAAATTCAAACACAGATGTCCTCAAGGACACAAGGTGTTGGTTAGATCCAGTGACTAGACCCAGAGTTGTGAGTTCAATACCAAGCTACAGCAGTGGTGAAACAAATCTTAGAGAGTTGAGTTAAAGGGAAATAACTTAGACATCTGGAAGAGGCATGGCACATGGAACTAGAACAAGGTAGTGAATGGTTTGATTTGAAATTCCAATCACCTGAAGAAGGCTGGAGCATACAACAGCCAAAACATTGTGAATATGGCAGTGAAGATGAAGATAACAGTCCGAATAATGCAAATAATGTAAGTAACATCTTTCATTCTGTTAGTTTAAGTACTGCTTTTTAGTTCATAATGTCTAAGTACCATAGAGGAAAGTTTATCAGCTCAATTACCTCAATTTATACAGAAGGAACAGGGAAGCTACATTATGGTGGTGGAAAATTGACTGAATCTGAGATGCCAGGTCAGGACCAATGACATTGCAGATTCTTTGTATTTTATCAAGAATCTCTATGTAGCAGATACATCAGAACTTATATGGCAGCAATGTTTGAAGCATGGACAAATGGTAGACTTATAAATATGTAAGATAGATTTTGGTGAGAAAGTTTGTCTAGGATGACACATGGAACCAACATTCTTAAACTTGGTCTTCTGATTCTGTTTTCTGTGCCAATAATCATTATGGCAACCTGCACCACAATACTCCATGGCTTAAAAAAAACAACCTTGGCTTCAAGGAGGCTGAGTGATCTTTTTTTTTTTTTTTCTTTCTTGTCCTTCTGCTGGAAAAGGGAATATCATCTATACTATTAAATTTGGTATTATGATCGATTGATTTTTGCCAATTAGGTTTAGCAAAGAGATATTTCTGAATATGAAGATTGTTAAAAGTATTTTGAGGGTTGAGGGTTGATCATTGAATTTTTATTTATTTTGATTAGAAACCAAAATCTGTTGGAACTTCATTGAGGAAGGAATCTGGCTCAATATCTCTGTGTGCCTTTCCTGACTTCAATCACATTACAAATCCAAAAGCTTTTAATAGAGGAGGCAAAAAAAAGTTAGGAAAGAATAGAGATATACAAAACATTAAAATATATAAAAAGATTGTCTACATAGTATTTCAAGTGAGATGCTGTATGACTGCTGAGCTGCTTTTAACTTTTCATTGTCTAAATGGAACCCAGCAAATGGAGTGGAAGACTGCTCCACAATCAGAATGCTTAAGAGTTACAGATGTTTTTATGTGGTAGATCCTAGGAGAAGGGGGTTAATCTTCAATGTTCATATTTCAAATTTATGGGACAAAAATGTTTTTGCTTTTATATATATATATATATATATATATATATATATAAAATTATGTAGTTGTGGAGCAATCCCTCTTTTATGCAAATTTCATTAAAGATGACAGGCAATCTACTGTGATTGATTTTTTTTAATTTAATTTTCCTTGTGTTTGTATAACTGTTTTTTTTTTTTTTTTTTTTTTTTTTTTTTTTTTTTCTGGATATAAAGTGGTCAAAAGTTGTCCAGCTGTTATGTCCAAGCACTTTCGGCTATTCTATTAGCCATTGTCAAGGAGGTTTTTTTTTTTTTAAAACTGAATGTATTTGGTTTTTTATTATGTTTCTCGAGTGATGGGAATGTTTTTTTTTATTTTTCAAACATGGTCAGCACATTGTGGCCATGTTCATAGTTGATATTATTGAGTGTTGACTTTTTCTTTTTTATTAGTAGTGCTTCTATTATTTCTAGCCTTTTTTTTTATAACATGTGGATGAGATTATTATAGTTGTCTTTTCTACAAGTGTGTTGCAGATGGAGTTTGGTAGGTTTCTGTGCATATTTAAATGTTGTAATTGATCTATGGTGATGAGAGAGGTGTAACATGAGTCTTCTTGATAGGCGTGTAGTGGTATGTCCAATATAATTATTCATAAATTTGGTTTGATCAGGAATACGGTTCCTCAAGGTTCATGTGAATTCATAAATAATATTGGTTCTCTCTCTATCTAATATCTAATATATATATATATATATATATATATATATAATTTTTAATGGACATTTAATATTGATAATTAATTTAATATTGATAATTAATTACTGATGAAACCCTCACAGTACTCAGTTCCCAAGACAGTGTTCTAACTGCTGTACTTATAACTATTCAGTTCAGGAAAGGGTGAAATATTTCCTTTATTCTGAATAGTTGACCATTCTTGGATCAGCCTAATTTCCTGCCTGAAAATTATTGGTCAAAATAACTGACTCTGAAATGAGAGAACAGTTACTTCATGGGCAAATTTTTAAAGAATATATTATTTTTGTCTGACTTCCAAATGGCACATCACCTGGACATTTCAAAGAATAAAAGTTGATTCCTCTCTTCTGATTTTTCCATTACAACAATTTTGCATATTTCTGTCATCATCATCATCATCAGGGTTCTTATTACCTTTTCATCACTTCCATTTCCATTATCTGTACGCTAATGGATTCCATCAATCAACAGATTCCATTCTCATTGGCAAGTTATCCCTAGTTGTTAACAGCACCTCCTCCACTCCCACCCCGGTCAACTTCCTTGCATGGCTCCAGTCGGGGAAGAAGGCTGGCAAAACAATAAGTATCTTTGGACAATGGCTGGCACAAATGACCCTTTGTAAAATTAACATTTACTTATCTCTTCATGTCGATGTGGATCAAATTATTTCTAATCAAGCTGATCAGCTCTACTGGAGCAGCAAAACTCATTAGATGTTCAACTTTCCCCACTGCATCTTCAGCAGATTGGTGACCCCCAAGTCTGAACTTCTGTACCAAGTGACCTTTTCTATATTTGATAAATGCACAGCAATTCGGAGATAAGTTTGGCAGATATTGCAGTTAAGATTCAGTGCTTATCATTGCTTAGATTAAGTGATGTTCCAGTGTTTTCATTGGTTAATCAAATTGGCAACTGATCCAATGGCAGTCAGATGCAACCTTCATTATCCCACATTTAATTACGAGAGGAGATATAGCAATCAAAATGCAGGCAACTCCAGACTTAAACAATGATTATAAAATAATGAACATTGCAGTTTCCTTCTATTTTTAATTTTTTTTTTTTTTAAATCATTTTGTACTTTGTGTTCTGTTATAGAATGATTCACTAGTTGGATAGTTGGAATTGGTCATACCTTCAAAGAAACACAAGAATGGTTTTGTCAGTTTTGAAAAACACTACCACTGTGATGTAACTTCTCTTTGTGTTTTCTATAAATCTTTTCATGGCAATTGTTCTATGGATCTCTCCTCCTTGATACCCTGACAACATGAATTTAAATGTATTACTAGATTGGCAATTAGAGGTCTCATCATTTTACTGTTGAATTAGCTGAGATGTAACCATAAATTCTATTCTAATAATTTCTTTTTCTCATATTTTTTACCTATAGAACTCTTTTCATTTTTTTTTTACTTCCCTACCATCCATAATATTCAAAAATTTAAATGCAATATCAATTGCCATCTTCTGTCTCCCAGAAATCTGTTCTTTTATTGTCCTTTCTCCTCACTAAAGTCTTCTCATTATCTTTCACTCCCAGTTACATCTTAGTGGCATTATCACCATCTCCTGTTTTCCTGAAACCTTTTCTTTTATTTTCCTTTATCCTTGCTAAAGTCTTGTAATAGGATTAGGTAGTAATAATACCATACAAAAATATACACTTTCCTCTTTATTAAGTGAGTGACAAAGAAAACTCTCTCCCCCTCTCTTCTATATATTTCCTTTCCTTCCTTCTATTGTTCCTATCCTTGGTAACGGACATGAATCCAGACTTAGTTTATGTGGGTCAGTGAACTTCATAAAGAAATCAAGTAATGACAACATGTCCCACCAAAAATCAAATGGGAAACACAGATGTGTCAGCTCCAATAAAAAGAAGAAAACCACATACAAGACTAGAGATGCCACCATGGAGAGGAACTTGATTCAATGTAGCAGTTTGAGATGCAAGGGTTAGTGATTCGTCAGCTGTGAGTTTGACCTGACGTACGACTCCAGAAGAAAAAAGAATGAATGCAACAAATTAATTTCTGTCAACCACAAGGAATACAACAACCCTGTATGAACTCTCAAATCTCAAAAAAAAAAAAAAAAGAACTATGATGATAGTCAACCATTTAAACACTAACCAAATGGAGTCAACAATAAATGGTACTATAGACAGTAAATTTGGACTTTATTTCATCTCTTATATACCATATTCTCTTTCACTGTCAGTAACCTCTGGCATCTTAGTGACATTACTACCTTGGGGTCAAATGATTTTTTAAAAAAAACGAAGGAAGGTTTTCAAGGCAAAAATCTAAAAATAAGACTGATTTTTAATATTTTAATGTTTGAAAAGTTTTCATGGCACCGAAGGCAAGAGATGTATGTTTAGATTGAATAAATTTCAGTGTAATTATTGATATTTAATTTTGTTTTTTAACAAAAACTAAAATGCTCAAAGTAGATTGTTCTCTGAAGAGAAATTTAAAAAAAAATGTTTTGGATTAAACTAATGTCATTAAATTACTAATTGACATTATTTGGCTAAGATTTCACACAGTTTTGAGAAGTAATGGAAGGTTTGGAGACTCAAGGAATCAAGTTTTGAAGTTAAACATTTTTAAAAAATATTTTTTTATGTTGATTTGTTTTGAAGAATTCTCTTGCTTTCTTATTCTAACAGTTTGACCAGTTGAGTCTTCCAAACTCTACATGACCAGAACCTGGCAGGTGATCTCTCTTCCATCCTAGCTCTAACAGTTCAGTGGGGGGAAAACTGCCCCTATTACAATGAATGAATGTCCACTCAGGGAGGTCCTGTGACTTGAGCACTTAATGAGACTTCATACATACAATCTATCGCTAAAGATGCTGGGAAATGGTCAGTACCTCCCCCCCCCCCCTGCTATACTCTATCTTTACAAGAACCATATCAGGCTAAAAATGGAGTACTACTGCCAGATATGGGCTGGAGCTGCACAATCTTCACTTTGCAGTCCAAAAGCATCTCCACGTCATGGTCGGTGATGAATTATTTTCCACCCTACAACCTCTTTCTCCACAGACAGAATGTCACACACCTCTTGATACTCTATCGCTATATTCATGGCAAGTATTCAGACTGGCTTTATTCCTTAATTCCACTAGTTCTAACCTTCTCAGAAAAGATCCACAATGCCACACACATTGTCGTGAACTACACTCATACCCTTTGAATTCCATTGATGAGAGGTAAATTACAAACACACAATTTCTTCCCACAAAACACTACTTTATGGAACTAACTACCAAGTAGATGCTTTCCTAATTACTACAATCTTAACCTGTTCAAGTCTAAGGTTAATGTATCTTCCCCATATATCCCTATAAACTGTACCTCTTACTCTATAAATCTCTACCTCGAGTGTCTCTTGAGCCTTGCAGACAGTAAATATTATTGTAAAAAGAAAAATAAAGAAATAAAAAAAATATTAAGTTCTTAAATTTAATATTTTTATCAGAATGACATTCCTTAAAGCATTCCATTCACAATGCAGTTGTGCATTTTTTGCACAAAGTTGTCATCATTTTTTACTTTAAGAATTATGCATACAGACATAGCCACTGTTTCTGGCTTTTGTTCTTTCAGTTTTATTTCTAGGAAAAAAATGTAACCTAATGAATCCTAGAAATGCCAATTAGTCTTTTAGACTTGAATCATGAATGAATAATTCTCATATCATTGGAAAATATTGAAACCATCAATTAATGATATCTGCTGATTTCCAATGAAACATTAATTGATGATGCCAGACATTCAAGGATTAAGCAAGATTTCATTGTATTGCATTTTGCTCTGACTCAGTTTCTTGTCCTTCAGTTTGTTTTTTTTATTGTTACTATATTTCAGCAGTTAAACATACTACCTCTTTCTCAATTGTATGTTTTATTTTTTTTTTAATGTTTAACCTAGAATAACCTGAGCCTTCACTGTCAGAATAAGAAAGCAAGAGAATTTTTAAGGTTCAACTTAGGAAAGTCTAAGACTCAACTGGTCAAACTTCCGGTGTGTACCTCCACTTTAAATATTTAAAATAAGTTTTTTGTAGTACAAATTTTAAGGATAGCTAGGAATAAGCATAATTTATATGGCATTTTAATGTATATTTTAAAAGCTAAAATAACAACTGGTTTCTTCCCAGCCTTATCAAAACAAGCTGGGGAGGTTGAGAATCTCAACCTGGATCATAACCAAAGATGTAGCCAGGAGCAGGCCAGAAACAACACTTCGTCACATTAACTAGGTACACAAAGTTTGTCTAACCTAACCAAAAGGAGGGCTCCACAGGAAACCACCTCGATGTGACATAGGTTGACTTAAAAGAGAAAATCAAGGCTAGCCCTGTTCAAATGAACCAAGCTTGCCGCTTTCACCAAAGACTGTCGAATACAAGCATTTTCTATCAGTTCTAATCTTCATCTTGGGCTGATGCTCAAAGGATTGGATCTGATCAAGATGCTTGCCTTGCAAAACTTCCTCCTCTCGTGTCATCCAAATCACCAATTGGACAGTGGCCAGCAGCTTTAGAAACACCATTCGTTTCACCCCAGAACACGGGACGACACATTGTCACATGTGTATGCGTGAGCTGACATGGTCCTATAGGGGGCAAACCCAAGGACAATGGTAGGTGTGCGAAGCCGTTTCTTCTAAACCAAGGTCGCATCGTTCACAGTTTGGCAAATCTGCTAAGTCCCATATGAAAGCCTTGTCATTGAGAGGCAGCCTATTCTGAGCCAGTTGCTAGGTAAGCGAAAACTCAAGATTACTGAGGTAATCCGCCACTGGCGCCCAAGACCAGAAGGAGCAAAACTTCTCCGACAAGCCGAGCCACTCACATAGAGGATCCTTCATGACCCCCTCCACAAAGTAACTATAGAAGACCTTCCTAGGCCGTGAAAGGTCACTGGACCAAGGGATGGTTATCAAGGTGTTTCGACACTCATGAAGGAAATCTGATTGATTCCAGGGTTTACGACGGCAATCATGGGAGAATTGATAGTGAGAAAAGGGAACGCGCCCCCCTTACAATCCCTGCACTATAATCAAATCTCCTCTCAATGCACGGTGTAGGAAAGCCAACCTTGAGGCGAGTTTATGGTCTCACCAAGTGTGGCATTCCTAGACACGGATGTCGTGCACAGACTCCTCTGTCGACCTGATGCTTGCGTCCCCTCCACAAAATGGAAGATAGTGAGCGTTCAAGCAGCTTCTTATGATCTTTACAGAGGGGAAGTACAGATAAGCAATAAAGGACAAGAGAGAAAATGTAAGTGGCACACACCTCTGCCCTGTTCTTCATGGACAACCTATGGCAGCGCCAAGTCTGACATGCTGCATCAACCATTGCACGTACTTCTGACCAGTTTTTCTCCAGCTCCAAGAATGCGGATGGGACCATCCATCCAACCAAAGGGCTCCAGAAGATCGACCCCCTTCCAGGCACCTAACCATAAGCTGGATGACTTGTTGCAGTTAATCCAGGCCATTGTCACCTTTTCATACTGATCAAGCGCCTTCAGTACCATGACACGAAAGTAGATATCTCATCGGTGTAAGCGAAAACCCTCGCTCGAGCACCTCCAGGAACAGCAATTCTACATAGGGCCAAACTGCATGCCCTGTTCCTCAGTCGGTGAAGGAGAGGCTTCAATGCCAAAGTATAAAGTAGTGGCAACAGTGGACAATCCTGATGAACCAACCTAAACAGCACAAAAGCGCCCGACAGCACTGCGAGAACGATACAGCAGGCTTATCCACTGGCAGAAGTTGTGTTTGAATCCAGTGGCCTGCAGGACAGCAGCAAGGTAGCAATGGTCAACCCTATCAAATGCCTTAGACTGGTCTAAATTGATCAGCACAGCCTCATCATCGTCTTTTACACCCTCTATAATCATGCAGATCAGATGCAGGTTGCTCTGAATTGTTCGGCCCCTCACAGCGCAAGTATGCTCAGGACCCAACAGAGACTTGACAACTGACTTAAAAGCTCCTGCAGGATCTTGGCCAAAATGTTTAATTGTATGTTTAGCAGAGTTATGGGCTATAGTCATCTAATTCCCATCCAACATCCTTGCCCTTTTTCAACAGTGTGATCACACCCAAGGTGAACCGGTTGGGGACAGACCCCTGCTGGAACCAGTTGTTGAACACAACCATCAAAATCAGGACAAAGATGTGCGACAGCTTCAAGTACAATTCATAGGGCAAACCATCTGGACCAGGCAACTTGCCTCTGCCAACCTTCTTCAATGCTGTGTAGACTTCACCTTCCTCTCCCTCGCAGCTAGCTGCTTCAGTCGGCAAAAGCTGAGGAAAATCAGCCAAATAGCTGTGAAATTCCTCGTCACAGAGACTAAGCACCCTAGTAAACTGGCTTTCAAAATGCTGCCGAAATGCCTTGCACATGTCATCAGTGGCCCAAAGAGTACACCCCTCCAGGGTTTTGACTTCATGAATGTGTCGATTGGAACCTCGACAGATCTCTTCCTTGTGCAATTCTGTGCCCATGTTCACTGCTTCAGAAGACATTTTGCTTAACCTATGTTTAATTATCTGGCCCATGTAGCGCTCACTAGTCAAACACTCCAGGGCCTCCCTAGATAAGGCTATCTCTAGAGGATTCCCTGCCAGCCACCACCTGGGAAAACCTAGCCTTAAGTGTATTCACCTTCTCAGCTCGTTCTAGGGTGAGCCGTTTGCTGAACTCTGGTGAAAGACCTAATTCTATTCTTAAGCCTCACCGACCATCTATTTCTGATAATCGCCTCCACTAGCTCCCGCTGCACTAAGCTAGTTAGCTGCTCCTGGAAGTTCCGCCTGTCCAGTAAAGACAGATTGAACTTCCAGTAACCAGCCATTCTAGGCCTACAATCTAATGCCATCCAGGCACAAACGAGTTTGTGGTCTGAATAGCCTACCCTGACAGATTGTCCTAGGCTACCTGTTCCCATCTCTGATGTCATCCGTCCATCCTGGACAATACCACCAACGTCCATGGGATAGGTCAGTTTTACTGCCCTATATAACAAAGTGTGGAAAATTACAGGGACCCTCCCTGAACAAAATCTGCTTAGTTTTCTAAGTGTAGGTGAACCCATCTCCAATATACAGAGATCTGGGAAGGAGTCTTTAGCTTCTTCCAGGTGACCCCTCCCTGTGTCCCTTACAAAAGTAATAATGCCTGGGGCCTGGGGAAAATTGTGAGGGTCCTCTACTGACTTCCCGTCTATAGTGGTTAATTTGAACAAAGGACCTAAAAGACATTTTTTATGGCTCAATAAGTCCTTCTCAAGTTCTGCCTTGTTCACCTTGCATATGCTATCTGGAAATATTTCTTTTTCTTCTTCTCCCTACTAGGGTTGGGCAGGGAAGAAGTGGATGGGGGAGGAGTGTGTGGTAATTGGACCAAAGGAGGTTGTGGAGGGAGTTGGAGATAGTCCTGGTAGGGGAAGTGGGAAGACTCCTTGTTTTCTGCTGAAAGTTACTTTCGCCTGGGGCCACAGGAATGGAATGGGACCTGGCTCTGTCTGTGACCCTTTCCTTCCTGCCTCGTTCAGCCCATTTCTGCTTTTTAATCAGCTTGTCCTCTTTGTTTTCCTTATCTTCCTCCTCATCCCTTCCCCCTTTTCAAGGAGGAGAGCATTTCATCCATATCTGCTTCTTTTTGCTGTTTCTTCTGCTGTTGGTCCAATTGCTTTTTGGATTTTTTACATTATTCGGACTATTGTCCTCATCTTTGTCGCCATATTTATTACAACGTTTTGGACGTTGTACACTCCAGCCTTCTTCAGGTGGTTGGAATGTCAAACTGAACCCTTTATTTCACTCACTGGGGTTAGGTGCTTGGTCGGCTCTGGAGATTTTTGTGACCTAGCATATGTGCTGATTCCTTAAGATTACAAATTTTCCAATGGTGTTCCTTGTCTATGATCTCAACATCATCCCACAGAGGCAGTGATCTCCCTTCTCTCTCCATATGTGGTCAGCCACGCCTGATTCTTCTACTTCCTCTTTCTGGTGTTCTTGAAGCCTTAACTTGAGGGTGTGGCCTGTCTTTATATTCCTTTCCGCAGCTGCACGGGATAGCGTACACACAGTCTTTAGTCATGTTCTCCTCTATGGGGTGTCTGACTCGAGTGAGATATCTGCAGAATCTGTTTGCTATGGGGTCACTTGTGGGGAAAGGTTTGGAGTTTTTGCCCACCTCCTTCCACTCCTTCCGTCACTGGTGATGCTGCTGTTTGACTGGGTCATGGTGCCAACTTTTTGCTGGGACTCACTTTTGCCATGTCACTCAGGGCACCACAGTACCAATAGTAAGGGTGTCATCCCTCGATGATTACTAGCATAATTCTCTCTCAATATATTAATGTGTTGGGGATCTCGCCAAAACTCTTACTTGTTAGGGTTACATATGGAACAAAATCCCCGGTGGCAATCCCCACCTTGCTTACTGATGCTGACACCTCCTCTACTTCGCCGTACAGTACAAAATAGGCTCCCAGCCTGTCGCTACTAATATCAACTGGGATGCCATGAATAGTTATTTTGGTTCTTCGGGTCCCTAGATATTTAGTTTGTAGCCGAATAGATTTTGTGGCTAAAGTATTTCCAGCCAACTTCTTCGCTTCTTTCTCTGTGGACAAGAGGATATCCCATAGAGCATTAGTCCTTCTGGTCAAAATTTTTGGGTCCAATTTGCAGGCATTTCAAAGCTTCTTCCATACTCTCTCTGCTGACACCAATCAATCTCCATATTCCCACATCGATTGTCAGCAGAGAGATCGTCCTAGTTTTAACAGCATCGATTGCTTCTGGAATTGTTATTAATTCATTTCCTTTGATGCAGGCATCGTATTTATCTTTTAAGGCATTATAGTATTTTGCATCCTTTTGGGGTCTGCCCTCTTCCCAGGCCAATTTTTTTCAGCGGTGGTGTTTCTCCATATTTTCAGCTATGATAAGACCAGCCAAGTCCTACCACAGCCAAATAAATGACAAAAAAGCCTATATAGCTCCCAGAGTTGTTTCTTTTTAACTGAATAAAGTCTTGCAACTTATGAATAGTCTTTCAACTCCCCGCATGGCAAAATTTAGCTGGACAAACGTAAAAATTGACCTTGTCAGACTTTAATAAATCCAAACAACTCCTAGAGAAATGGTCTACACTAAAATGTGGATGATACCTTCTGCCTCTTTAATAACGAGGCTGAAGCCGACTTGTTTCTCACCAAATTAAACTCTGTCTATCCCTCTTTTAAGTTTACCATAGAAAAGGGAGTCCAATTCTTGTCTTTCCTTTTTGGATGTTCTTCTTCATAGGATTAGTGACGGGACTTTATACACGTTGGGACTCTTTTTGTCCCAGACAACGAAAAGTTAATTTGATTAAGACCCTAATTTATAGGATGCTTATGATTTGTTCTGATAGCTTTCTCTGTGGTGAAATTGATTTTATTAAGATGACACTTTCTAAAAATGGATATTCTTTGGAGGTTTTTGATTCTGCTATCTATGATGTCATTAATAAATTTCATAGGGTTAAGCCACATTTTGTTAAAAAATATCCAGTTTATTTGCACCTTCCCTTTATTAGTTCAGAGGGTGAGTCTTTAGCTAGGTGAATTTTGCATGCGATTAATAGCTGTTATTTTTCAGTTAATGTTAGGGTAATATTTGTTACCGGTCCTATTTTCTCTTCCATTCATAAGGATGTCCTTCTCAACCAAATCATGTTAATTCAGTGATTTATAAATATAAATGTAGTTGTGGACTTGACTACATAGGGAGGACATCTCAACATTTGGATCTGAAAAGAAAATAATACTTACCACCCCACCTCCCAGGATTTTGAGTCTGGATGTCAGGAAAAGTCAACTAATTAATACTTCTGGCTCTTCTATTGAAGAGCATGTTATAAATAGTAGGAATTGTCTTTTATTTTAGCGTGGACCGTTTTTCAATTTTATCAAGGTCCCATTCCTCATATCACATCAAGGTTCTAGAGTCCTTGTATATCAGATCCCGTGGGCCTTCCCTATGTAAACAAAAATGCATTTTTTTTCCCCCTCCATTAGTTATCATTAATATCAATTACATTTACACATTTATTTTTTATATCCCAGAAATAAGCTTGATAAGGCTGGGACGAAACAGGTTGTTTTTTTTTTTGTTTTTTTTTGGGGGGGGCTTTAAAATATACATTAAAATGCAATATAAATTATGCATATTCCTAGCTATCCTCAAATTTTGTACTACAAAAACTTATTTAAATATATATATATTTTCTGTTTATATGTTATTTTTATAGATACAAATATTTAAGTAAATGCTCTCTTTATTATAAACAGGATTAAAGACATTTACCAGCCTGAATGTCTGAGAATTTGCATACAAAATAAGTGTCCCCCAACAGGAATCAAACATGGAACCATCATATAGCCTGATGTGCTATACCATTTAGCTACAGAGGAAGCATCTGTTTAGCAAAGTCAAATTACTATTTTTAAAAACTTAATGTAATTACATTATGTGCAGACCCCCAAAATAAATTGAATATTATCATTCATTCATAAGACAGTACACTGTTTTCTAAATCTCTAAAAATAAATATTTTCCTAATTCTGCACGTGTGTGTGTATGCATGCATATATATATATATATATATATATAAGATAAAATATCTTGTTAGAAGTGAGTTTCCAAAATATGTTGTAGAATGCCATTGTTCAACCTAAGCAGAAATCTTTTAATTTAATTCAACCAGAAAAATACCTTTTGCAACTGCTGTTAGATAAATATGCTTACTGACAATGAAAAATTCTGTTGGTATTTCATTTTGAGACAGGTATAAAGTTTTGCTGTAATAAACTAGGATTTTCTCTATAAAATTGTATCTCAAGAATCTCAATATCTGTAACAGATTTCTTCTAATATATTTTTTAAACTACATTATTTTTCATTGTAATCTTAATTGGAAAATTGTAGTTTTTGGGGTTTTTTTTTTAATTGTATATCAGTGTGGGATTAAACAGGCATATGCTTATCATATGACATTGTATTTTTTTTTGTTTCATGCCCAAATAAGGTCATAATGTCACTAGAATGTGATGGGGGGGGGTTACAGGGAGGGAAAGAGAATGAGAAAACTTTAATGAGTAGGAGTGAAGAAAGGATAATAAAGGAACAGGTTTCAGGAAGACAAAAGATGGCAATTAATGTTGTATTTAAATTTTTGAAGATGGTAGGTGACATGAATGCAAGAAATTGGAAGGGAGTGCCACAGGTAAAAAGTGCAAGAAAATAAATTATTAGAATAGAATTGGCAGTTGCATCTAGCTAGTTCAATAATAAATTGGTACGTTATCAATCTAGTAGCATGCTTAAATTCATGTAGTTGAGACACTAAGGAAAAAGTTCATCAGAACAGTTGCAATGAAAATATTTGTAAAAAAAGACAGACATAGCAAAATTGATTTGATATAGTCACTCAACTTAAAGATCATAAATATGTTGATTTTCAAGTTTATTCAGTATGTTTTATATAATAATGCTTTTTTTTTTCTTAGACATTTAGTCAAGTCTTGTTATTGAATTCTCTACTGATAAGTGTAATGAAGTGTAGATAAATACAGAGCTGGGATAAAAACACAGGTTTTATTTTCAACAGGTACACTTAGAACTAAAAACTTCTGGGAAATAGATAAGGGGCAGTAAGTCTTTATTTAAGGTCTATTTTTTTACGTAGTAATAATTCATTACACTCCTCCACTAGAAGTTTCATTGGCCACATATAGAGTTCAAGTAAGCTAGTCTTTCAGATAGCTTGGAGGTTTTCTCACTCTTTGACTGAATCTAGTTCCACCTGGAATTGGCATCTCAGGAGAAATGCTTGGGTATTTGGTGGACTGCTGTTTCAGAGTTCAAATCTTCCTGATTGCTGAATTGAGCAACTTTATTCTCATGGACCTGTGAAACTATCAGATCTTGATCATGACTTGTTAAGTGGGTTGTCTCACATTTCAACTGTATTCAGGTTGGCTGAAACAGATGTCATCCATTTTTTTTCACATAACTACTGCCCCCCCCCCAATCCAACTGAATTAGGTAAGATAAAGGGACTATTTGAATCTTGACTTTCCTACACAACCATTTGGGTTCAGCAAAGATGTTTTTTGCTAACACTGTATTGCCTTCTTGGAATTCCCAGGTCGAATTTGATTTATCATGATTCTTTTCTTTTAAATTCTATGCTGTTACTTTGTCTTTCTTAACTGATGTTTTATATGGAATCATGTAATCCAAAAACAGTTTTTATTTTCCTGTTCATCAGTAATTCAGCAAAAGTTAAATCCCTATAATGGTTTGTGGAGTTGAATTTTACTATAGCAAGAATGGATTCAGCTATAAAATTAATGATCCTTGTTCTTGATTCATTTTCTTCATTGCTTACTTGATGATGCACACATATCTTTCAGCTAAACCATTAGATGATGGATGGGGCTGTTGTGTTTACCATCACGATACCCAAGCAGGTAGGTATACTCTGCTAAGATTACAGCCCACTTCAGAATCCTTGCAGAACTGATTGCAGGGATTCTTTTATTTTCCTTAAAATATCCCAACAGGGGTTTATGATTGGTATATAATTGGAACCGCCAGCCATATAAATATTGATGGAATTTCTTAACACCAAAAATCAAAGCTGCTGCTCTTTGGTGATTTGGGCATAATTTTTTGTTTTTTCTCAGCAGGAGTTAGTGTCCTTGACATGAAGGAAATGGGCCTCTCCAATCCATCTTCCATGAGGTGAAATAGCACTGCACACAGTCCATATAGAGAAACATAACAAGCAACAGTAATTTCCTTGTTTGGATCGAAACAGAATAACAATTTCTTAGAATTCAAGGACTCTTGCGTCTTTCCAAGCTCATTCCTTTTATGAAGACCACCTCTATTTTGCTTCTTTTCCAATGGTTGCTAAAATATTGTGCATACATTGTGCATAATAATTCAACATTCTCCAAAAGGCTTGTAATTCCTTAATATTGGTATGGCGTGGCACCTTTTTGATAGCCTCTGTACCTTTTCTTCTGTTGCTTGAATACAGTCTCTAGTGATCACCCCTAGAACTAAAAAATTTATATTTTTCATATTTGAGGCACACACCAAACGTATGCAGCTTACTCAATACTTGCTCTAAAGTTGATAAGTGAGCTTTCCTGGTTGGAAATGAATAGTCATCCATCCAGACAATAATATTTGGAATGATTTGTACAATATTTTCCTTTTGTTTTTTGAAAAATCCCTGGTGCTCATTTTAAGCCATAGCATAAATGATTGGAAACAAATTGTCTTTTATGGGTGTTGATGATTGTAAATTTCTGGGATTCCTCATCCAGTAGTAACTGTTAGTAGGCTTTACTTAGATTTTGACTTTGTGTAAAATTCCCTTCCTCCTAACATAGCATAGAGGTCTCCCGTCTTGAGTATGAGTAATTATCCAGTTTAATTATTGGATTGAGGGTTACCATATAATCTCCACAGATCCAGATTGTTTTATCAGGCTTAAGGATGGGTACAATAAGTGTAGTCCATTCTAAAAATTCTACTGGTAAAATTGTCCCTTCCTGTAGCCTTTTAAGTTCTTTGATTTTCTTCTTTAGCATATACAGTATTGGTCAAGGTTTTATAATACTTGGGTTTAGCTTCTACATACAGCCTAGAATGTTACAACATAACTGGTGAGACTAGAATGTTCATTCTTTTGCCATGGGAAAAACCTGGCAGTCGTTCTGCTGATTAAGCTACAAGAACTCATACAGAAGAAAATCAAATCAGACCATTTAAACATTCTCTCTACCTTTCCCAAATAACTGGGTGTAATATTTATTATTTCATTTTTACTAAAAGTATTATAAGTAGTTTAATCAAAATATTTTACAAAACATTTAATCTCGATCAATTTTCAGTTTGCCTAGCACGCTGTTTTATGAAGACAATTTTAGAATCCAGTATGAACCCTTTACCTAGAAGGTTTTTCAATTCTATAAGTCATGTACCTGAGTAGGGAGACAATGATGAGTGTTTTTCCCATGGAAAGTCTCCACCATTTTGTATATCTGGATTTGATAATCCTGAACAGTAATGGAAAAATAAGTTTTTGTAGCCACACGGAACAACACATCTACACAGGTTAGCAATTTGTAAGAAGCGTTGTTTTAGAGTTTTCACCACTTAGTAATTATTATGAGGAAAAAGTAAACAAATTTACCAAATATAATTTTTAAACATCTACAATTTAGATTTTCAGTTTTAATCTAGTTGTGCAAATCATACCTGTTGATATTTGTTTATTATTGTTTCATTGTTAATGACCTGATATAACAACATCACTGTACGTGACGTACAGTGATGTTGGATTTTTTACTTAGACAATCATGACAACTACAGATTGTGCCTCAATAGCTTACTTTTTATAGATGTTTACACATGGATTCAGGTTGAGAAAGAGAAAATATGATATAAACGGGGAGAGAGGAAGAAGTGAGAAGATTCTGAAAGATTCTGAAAGTAACTGAATGGAAGAAATTTTGAAAGAGAGAGTGAGAAGGAAAAAATTCTGAGAGAGAGAGACTTGGAAATTAATTCTAGAATTTTGTTTCTTTCTGAAATTATCAAGTTAGCTCTTTTAAAAAAAATGCATAGAACATTATTTTAAGAAATATTTTTTTATCCTCATCTCTCCATCTTTATGGGGATGGATTTGTTTTTTTAAAGAACAACTCAAGATTTAAGGTTTTATTTTAGTGTCATTGAAGCCAATGCAGATCAGAGCTGCAAATAAGTTACTCTTTTGTGTCAAAACTGTGTATGAATTAATTGTGAAGATATGTATATTTGCAGGAGAAAGTATACCTTGAATTTCTGAAGACTTCAATCAACATGGATTTTATTTTTAAGTCTTTGTTTGAGCAGAACATTCTAGTATTTGGATTACTGTTGACAATAAAAGGTCCAGGAAAATTCTATAATAAATTACAAAGAGAAAGTAAAAAAAATAGTTGTGTAAGTTTGTTTGTTTTTTTTTCCCCCCCATGAATGAAGAAGACTCAGAAATTTATTCAAATGTTGCCATTTTGGCTGAACTTTCTTTGTCCTAATAGGGAGATCTGCAGTCTCCAATTTAGTTTAGATATTGATCTCACTCTGTCCATGTTTGGTTAGAATTGCAAATAAGAAATTAAAAGATTCCAATGTCTCTTAAATATATTACCTACACCTAAAACTTTAAATTTTGCATTTCTCAGAATCACTGATACACTGACAGCCACCACTCCTAATTTTTACAAGGGGAAAATTATCAAAGCAATTTCTAAGTATATAAGGTAATAGGCACAAACTGAAATCTGAAAACAACTCTTCAATGTCAGAAGATCATATTAAATATGATATATAATGAAAAAAAAAATCAATTAGTCTGACATTGAAAAATAAAAAGCTAGTGTAATAGAGAAGAGAAATCTGACAATGCATTAGCAACTACCAGGTTTAAGAAAAAACAAATTCAGTACAGCGCCTAGTGTGTTCCTACCATTAACGATGTGTTATTCTTGGCAAACTCAAGAGAAATAATAACCAAAACTTTTGACAACTTTTGACAATGTATTCTCACCTCAAAGGGAATGCTAAAAAGTTCTCTGCCCAACGAAGAAGTGATTAACCCCTTCCTTTAAATGGCGAAAAGGAAAACTGGGAGTAAGACGCACATGGAGCAGGCTGGGTATGGACATAACCCATTATGGCAGCCAGAATTTCCTCACACTGATAGATTCGCAGTCTGGCGACTGTTGTCACAACAGGACCCATCAAGTGTAATCTGCCAATTGGAGTCGATGTTCTATGAACGAGGACCACCGGAAGAAATCCTCACTGATAATGACACTACCTTCTGCAGCAGACAGTTCCAGCACTTCCTGGATGAATGGGGGATCCAGCTTCGACTGCAATGTGCACATGTGCCAAGTGGTAATGGCATAGCGGAAAGGTGCCACCGAAGTATAAAGAGGATCGCTGCCAGAAAGCAGTGCACAGTCATGGAAGCTGTATAGATACAACACGACACTGAAGGACAACGTATCTGCTTTAAGTGCCCCCGCCAATGCAATATATAGCTACCAGGTACGGGTCCGATCGATGAGAAATGCGTGGATCATACAAGATAGGAAAGGTTGTCTGGGTAAAGCCTCCTAATAGTTGGTGCACCACCCAATTTAAAAAGGGTCATGTCACCAGTATCGTCAGTGAGCACGCCATATTGGTCGATGGACTCCCACTACATGTGAGGGATCTGCGCCCTATTGGTCGATGGACTCCCACTACATGTGAGGGATCTGCGCCCTGTTCTCAACACGACCCCCTCCATGAGCAACAATGAGAATGATTCGTTGGAAGGTGAATTGCTAATTGTAACTAGCGATTCACACGAGGGCCCACCGAGAGGCCCTGATAGCTCTGACAGTTCTTCTGAAAGCTCCTCTGAAGAAGTTCCGATAGTGCCCCATCGGAGAAGCACCTGAAACAAAAGACCACACCCGCACTGTTATTTGTGTGATCAGGAGACGGGGGGGGGAATGTGACTATAAATATTCGCACTTACTGGATTCAAAGCGAGATATTTTGCTTGTTGGGCTGCTGTTTTATGATGGATATGTGCATAAAACCAAGCTAGACAGTCTGTCATTTTGTCAGCAACATCCTTTCCTCTCGCAAGTTTGGTCCAAAAAAAATACATTCTCCGACATTTGTTTATTTTATGCTGCTTGGCACGATTTGTCTATTGGCGGTCTGCATGCTGATTGGTCGAGCTGGGGGACTCTGATTGAGAATGAGGCCAACAGCAATGATTGGTGCATTGGCTATGTTTTTAGTCAATAAAAACGGTCTGGGATATTGGCTGGGAGTGCAGCTGGGACCATGGTGATGTGCACTGTTATAGAGTTTTGTATTAAGTTTATTTTTGTCTGGAAGCTGGATGCTAGCTTTGAACCTACCGCTAGAGCGGTATAATTACCGGTGTCTACTGAAACATGGGAGGAACACACTGAATGTCAACACTGTTTATATACATTTTCACCAAAAGTATCTTTTTCAGACATGGATGAGTAAACACGTCCAAAACATAACATTCAAAAACCATCTACAGACGTGTTTATACATTGATCTTGATTCTTTTTTATACACTTCAGAGTTTGAAACTGCTAGAGGTGTTAGAGAGACAACTTGGGTCCTTCAAGGTACCTCAGTTTCTTAGTTACTATACTAAAAAAAACAAATAAAAAAAAAATTGTCTGAAAATGAAAATTTTTCCCAAAATAATTGGCAAGAAAGTGGTTAAAAAAATTTCTGATATCTTGTCATTTGGACAAATTTTGCAAAGGGGGTTCTGTACCTCCACCATACCAGGCTGATTAAAATTTAGATTGTACTCATGTAATCTATAAAAACCTGCATTAATAATTAATTAACCTCATTAATAATTAATATTAATTAAGAAATTTTTCAACCCGAAATATCTGTAACTTGGCAATTGTTCAGATTAGTTTAAAATGTGAAACATTCCTGTAGTTTGCAATGTTTTCTTTCTCGATTTTACATAATAACTTCCCTAAAAATGCCTCATTCATAATTTGTATCATGATCTTAATTTTTTTTTAAATGTATTCATTGTGATTTAGAATTTCATCTATTCCAATTGTGAATCATAAATTTTTTAAAAATTTATTTTTCATTTTTTTTTTTCCTTTTTTCACACTCAGTTTTCATTTCCATGAAAAATATTTTCTTTGTTTTTTTTTTTTTTACTCTTAGAAAGAAATTCTCAGATAAATGAAAATTTTGCATTTGATGATCAAAATGATTTGTGACTTAAATTCCAAGTGACTATATTTAATCACCAGTGATCAATCGTAATTCACAGAGACAAGTTGTGCTCATACATTTTATGGTCAATTGCTATGGAAACGACTAAAAAAAGAAGAAAAAGAAGTAATTAAAAAAAAAAAAAAAAAAGTATATTTAAGCAGTTCAGATTTCTTGCACTGTATAAATCTTTGCAGGTATGAAGCTTCTGCCTCCCTTAAAAAGTCAGCATTCAAAGTCCATGTCATTTTTTTTTTTTTTAACTTAGACCCACCCGACCAATCACTGAGAAATGTAAGAATCTTATTCACCCAAATCCTCTTTACAACATCATCATCCCTTTGATTTAATCGTGGGGGGGGTCCAAATGCAGAAGCAACACTGAATCTCCTCTACAATAGTCTATCAATGGTAGTCATCAGTAATTCTGGTATGTCCATTATTTGACATTGTCCAACCAGTTTTTGTATTGGTGTCCTCTCCTATATCCATCTTCAACAGTGCCTTGCATGATGGTCTTGCACAGGCTGTCGTGACGTGTAATATGTCCAAAGCACACCATTTTTCTCTGTTTGACAGTGGTGAGAAGAGATTCTTGTTAGCCCACAAAACTTTCAACCCCTTTCCACACAAACCCATTGGTTTTATCTGTGCTTTGACCAATCCAGCATAGTCATATTTTGCTTCTCTTTCTTCATAATCCTTTCAGTGGGCTTGTAGATAACTTGGTGGCACCCATCTCCTCTTTACACCATGTTTCCTTAAATACACCAACACTTTCAATAATAATAATTTCTTTCATATTTGTAGACAGTTTTCTGCAGGTAGTTTTCTAGATCATATTTTGATGTTCAAGAATTTTCAAAAGGGCGCTTTTACCATCATGAAGACTTTCTCAATTCTTGGCATTTTCTTCAATGATTTATTTGAGTTATGCTTAGTTAACAACAAAATACAATCATTTAACGAGATTTGATAATTATTATTTTTTTTATTTTGATGTCCTTTTAAGATGTAGGTGATCATGGTTATCCACAACGTCCTTTTCTTTAATATGCATCAAATAGTATTATTTCTTGGGAAATATATTTTCCCCCATTGCTTTCTTCACAGTTGGAAATTCAGAGTTTTCCTTCTCTTAAATTGGCTGCCACCCAAGGCTGATATGTTTTGTTATTTAACCCATAGTTTGTAGGGAGAAGAAATGGTTTCATGTATTTCCTAAAGGCAATTGTGTAAAGTGACTCAATTTTTTCATACATGTGTAGTAAGGTCCCCTTTTGATTGGTTGCCAGGTTACATCAAAGCTATGCAACATGTATCATATGTGTATGAGTATATTTGTTACTATATATACAATGCATACAAATATGCATATATATATATATATATATATATATATATATATATGTGTGTGTGTTATATAAAGATTGACTATGGAAGTAGCAGCTTCCATTTGTTTCTACCTTGGCATGAAATGTTGTTTTGGGTGAGAGGTTTTGATCAATTGTTCCCTCACCCATTCTCTGTGTGTTGTCATGGTATGCTTATGATGAGATATATTGTCTGAATGTAGGGCTGAATTCAGAAAGAAATTGATCTCTGCTTTTCCCCAAAGTCATTAGTTCTAAACTGCCTTAGCCTTAGTTTGGAGATAAAAGTGAACTTCAACAAAAGAATTTTAACTTATCTAGTTTTATTTAACACATCAACATGTACATTTTTTTAACTAGCCAGTGGGGTTGCCATCCTACCCCACTGAGGAGTAGTTTCCAGACCTGATTTTGACACATCTACATTGTTAGACATATAAAACTTAACTCACTGAAATCCCTTCCTATATCCAACATTCCCACACTAGTTTTAGCCAACAAAAAACGACTTCCTTTGTTTTCCTGTATCTATCCTCAAAAGTCAAAATGAGGAAGTCAGAAGAGAAATACAATTCTCTAAAAAATAAGAGTCTGCTAGGCTATTATTTGACAATATTAGCCATTTCCTTACAAGAAAACATTTGGCATTCACTGACCAAGCAGGTAGTATTGCTTTCAGCTGAAATTTATAAAATCTTTCTCTTAAGAAAAATTTCAGGAAGAAAGGTTATTCAAATCCAATAGCTGCTATTGCTCTTTCCAGTATTGGTGAGGGTTTCTATTCTAACCTTGTGTTTGAAGTTCATATGGAAAGTCAACATCTTGATTATATAATTATTTTGACTTTGAGTTGCATGTGTTATCCATTTTAGATGTTGCTACTGTTAGGAGTCCTCAAGTGATGTGGTTTCTATTATTTGATAAACTGATTTTGTAGCACCTGTCCACAATGTTCAAAGCAGGATGATCTTTGTCAAGACCCTCACGCTTCACTTACACCAAGTTTCTTTTTATTTGCTGGTCTTAGAAAGTAGTTCTATACAGATAACAGTTTAGATATTTCTGAACTGCAAGATATTCATATGAAAGTATAAATCTGACAAGGCTATTTAAGAACAGTGTCTTGATATTACTTTGACTCATTTGCGAATTCTTTAATCTCAGAGTTGGGGTTTTCTACTGTGAAGACTGAGACTTGGTTTCAGAGTCATACCCATAGACCCACGATTCATCACCTGTTATGACCATTTTTCAAAGATTTTGCCTTCTGCAATACAATCAAGGAGATACAGCACAGCTGAAACCCAATTTTCTTTTTGGTCAACTGAAAGCAGATTTGGCACAAACTTTCCAGACACACATCTCATATCTAAATCCTCAGTGAGAATGAACTGAACTTAACTGTAACTAATG
Source organism: Acanthosepion lycidas (assembly GCA_963932145.1). Lineage (NCBI taxonomy): Eukaryota > Metazoa > Mollusca > Cephalopoda > Sepiida > Sepiidae > Acanthosepion > Acanthosepion lycidas. Next base: position 4,808,601 of record OZ010583.1, on the reverse strand, counting down.
TTCCCATCCTCTGACAATTCTAGTATGGAGATCCAATGATTTTTCCAAACAGCTACATGCACATCTGCAATATTTTCATCAGTTCTGCTGGTTACAGGTCTCTCAGAACGTGTATCACTTTATCAGCCATCTTAGAATCATTTGAACCACACATGTCCAGCTCATACACTCCTTTCCATACAGTTTCTGGAACTTTGCATAGGTCTCTGCTCAGGTATCATCAAGCTTTTGGCAAAATTTGATGCAGAATCTCTGCTCAGTTTTCTCTTCCATGGTCACTGATCGAACATCTATGGTATAGTGAGACGGCCACACTCTACACACTTTCCTACCAAGCATTGCTATAAACAATGGAAGTGATTGAGAATGTTATAATTTACCGTGTATGCACAACAAAGTGCCAAGAACCTTCACACTGCATACTTAAAACATTTCCATAGCAACAGTTCCATATCAGAGCTTGTATATGTTTATATATATATGCATTGTGTGATGGTATTTTTGAATTTGTATATATAAGTGTTTGTATATTTGCTTATATATGTTCAGTAACATTTTATTTCTGTATTTTTCTATTTATTTATTTTCTAATTTTAATTTTAACTTTTATATTTATTTTTGATTTTATTTTTATTTTTTAATATGTATAGTTTTTAAGTAAAAATGGACTACTGGAACCATGACACGCTGAACCACACCATATGTTGCCCAGTCCTCCAGGTTCCAATTGGTAATGTCATAATCACAGATATAGTGCTCTGTCTGGTCTAGCAATATTAACAGGGCCACACTGGTGGATCTTCTGTTCTTATATCCCATAAAAGCTAAAGAACACTGAATTGACCTGTTGTATATGCATCTGGTACCTCTTACATTGAATGAGGATATGATTTAAACCAGTTTTGCTTGTCAGCTACCATGGACAATCTTAGGACCCATGGTCAGTTTTTCATGTCTATTATCATGTCCCATTTGAGCTCCAATAAGTCATCTCACCTTGTTATGAGCAGCCTAGATGGTGTACACACTGTGCAGATGTCAGGGCACAACTTATATAGATAGTTGATTGAGTGGTGCCACCTACTGTTGACAATGGGCATGTCAATGTGTGTGCGTATATATATATATATATATATATAAGCATAAAAGTAAAAACTCATGTCAACACCAAGCAGTGACAGTTTGTTTCAGGCCCTGTCTGTTGTTTTGGCTCAACTATTTATATATGCTGGTCAGTGGTGCATTATGGGTAGTAAGGTCTATTGTATTATCCTGACAGTTATTGGGAAGGTGGTAACAGTTCTGTTTAACATTATTCTAGAGACTGTTGAGTAGAAATAATTGTTAATCATTTTATTAAATTTATATAAATTTACAAGGAAAATTATATATATTATATATATATATATGTATGTAAGTGTGTGTATGTATATATATATATATATATATATATATATATATATATATATAATTTTCATTGAAGATGACTGACAAGGCACTGCAATTAAGCTTTTTATTAAACTTTTCTTACATTCATACAAGTAATTTCTTTTCTGCACAGTGTGTATAAAATGGTCCAAATGATCTATGGATCCATTATCAAATATATTTGTTTCCCTTAACTGAACATTTAGATTTTTTTTTAATGTGTCTATATAGGGATGAAAATATCCTTAATTTCTGAACACAGTCAGCATGCTGTGGTTACGTTCATAATTGATATGATTGAGAATATGCTTTCTTCTTTTTTCTATTATTAGTGTGTCAATTATTAATTAACTGTTTTTGCATGCAGACGAGACTATTATAGTAGTATTTTACACAACAATGTTTGTGGTCTCCATTCATTTAAATGGAGCTATGATCTGTGTAGCAGAGACTTACCTCAGTGACCCAAAAGGGCCAGAGTCATGTGTATATTTTGGAATGGGGTGTGTTGATGACAAATCAGCAAGCTTCAGACTGAAGGTGAATCAGGCAGCACTTCCTGTGGACAGAAGTAGTGGTGTCACTTGTAGCCATTTTTATTGACTGGTTCTGGGCACTCATTCACTGAGTGATGGCTGGGTCAGGTGCATAAAAGCATGTTGTGCTCATTCAAGAAGAGACTCCTTTTTAATGAGGTGTTGCATACTTGAGATTAAGGAATGGAGATAAATGTAGAATTGATTTACCTGTTGGACTTGTATATAGTTTTTTTTTTTTTTTGTGTGTGTGTGTGTGTGTGTTTGGGCTTCTGACCAATTCTCACACAATCCGAGAGATGCAAAGTAAATCTTGTTGATAGGCATGTAGTTGTATATCTAATTTAATTATTATTCATGAATTTTGTTTTCATTAAGAATGCAGTTCTGTAAGGGGGCAAGTAAATACACACACACACACACATATATGTATGCATTAGCTCTATATACAGTACAATGTTACTTCCTTGAGAGAAAAAGATTACTTGTAAACTACCTTACCAAACAATACAACACACAGAAATATATGCTATATAAGTTTATATCATATATCATAATTTTTTTTGAATATCTACCTACCAACATTCTATATTTTGAATTTATACCACAATATTATATTAAATTTTTAATAACCTGGAACTATGAATCTGCATATAATATGAACATGAAGCTCAGAATTTTTTAAAACAACCATATTAAATAATTCATTTACCATTTATGCCTGATGAATTGAGTAACCATGAAACTACAAACATAGGTATATGTGTATTTATTGATATTTACTGTTTACAGTGGATGGCACTGATGCCATGTAAACAAGGTTACATTTCTCATTCAGCATACAGAAGATCAAAATCAGAGCAATAGATGTCTTAGTCACAGCAGCAAATCAACAGATGTTGAAAAGCCTTCCTGGTATGCCATAAAGAATGTATATGCCAGCATCACTTTGCAAAAAATACATATATACATGTGCAATCTGTTGAGGCCAAGGTTGAAAATAAACAAATTGGATGTTGTGAAGTCTGGAGATCACCCACCAAATCATGAACAGAATCAAAGCTGTATCATCCTTGATGGCAAGGCAAAGCTCTTTACCTCAATCATTGCCTCAAACTCTGTTAGATAACAAAGCCTATCTCTTCCCCAACTTCTCACATCACACTAAGCACAATCTCAGTAATATACTTATTTCAGTAAAAGAAGTGTCTAGACTTATCAAAGGCCTTCACCCTAGAGAAAGCCACTGGCCCAGACAAAATTTCCAGTGGTCATCCTTAATAGCATCCACCCAGAATTATCCCCACTTGTAGCAAAGTTATTTAACCACTGTTTGAAGAAGAAATCTTTTCCAAGCCTGCAGAAGGTGTCAATATAAACTAGACCTTATTGTAACCCTCCACCTCAAGTGGCACCTTACTGTAAATAATAAAAAAAAACAAAAACAATGAATGCAATATTATTTTTTTAAAAATTAAATAAATGAAAAAATGTTTTTTTTTTTTGTTTTTTTTTAAAATAATGCGTTAAAAGTACATTTGATAAAAATAACCTGAGGATACCATAAGTTTGAAACCAAAGTAGCAGATTAAACTGATCTCCTGATTTTTAAAGTTAAAAGCTTTACATGTTATTTTTATTTTATTTTTTTCACATGTGTATTGAGCACTTTTTAATACTACTGTTTCCTGGTCTGATTCACCTCTGACCATTTAACCTTTTATGTATTATATATATATATATATATATATATGCACACACACTCCTAAAAACATGATGATTGTGATTTTTCTCATGTTTATAAATGTTTTATTTTCTGGCTGTAAAGTGTTTAAAAATTGTCTTTGGCTATTCTTTTAGCCATTATCAAGGATGATTTTATCTTTCTCTTAGAAACATTATGAAGAAATACACAACCCTAGTCAACTAGAACAAGGAAATTAAATTATCTACTATAAAAAATTTAAAACAGTTAAACTTATTATCAACAAGAAAAACTCACCTGCAGGATCCAAATTACAGAGAACCAATATTATTTATGAATTCACATATCCCTTAAGGAACTGCATTTCTGATCAAACTAAATTCATGAATAATTATATTGGACATACCACTATATGCCTATCAGAAACATACCAAAGTCCATATTTGTAGAAAATACAAATATAATAGCATCATCCACATGAAAAAAAACAGGCTAAAAATAATGGAAGCATTAATAATAAAAAAGAAAAAGCCAATACACAATAACATCAACTATTGAACATGACCACAATGTGCTGAACATGTTAGGAAAATAAAACATTCTCATAACACTAGATAAATACATAAAAATATCTATACATTCAGCTAAAAATAAAAATAATTTTAAATAATGGCTAATAGAATAGCCAAAAGTGTTTGGATATAGAGACAACTTTTAAACACTTTATGTCCAGAAAAGAAAACACTTAGACAAATACAAGAAAAATTAAACAAATAGATTAATTGCAGTACACTGTCAGATGTCATTAATGAAACTTGTATAAAATAGTGATTGCTGCCCAATTACACAAATATATATATATATATATATATATATATATATATATATATAGGTAAGATGAGAATGAATACATTACAATCCAGTGATCATACATTTAATTTAAGAGGGTTCAATACATAGAGCAATGTTATTTAGTTTCGGATATTAAAACAACATGTAAAAATCGCTAGACAATTGCAGCCGTGTTTCAACATGTATCATGTGTAGTGATTTGTACATGTTGTTATATATATATCACACTTTTTAAAATTACCATCCAAATGCTAGTGTTCATGAATTTGAATGTGTCATCTAAAAACTTTACAAGTAACAGATTGTGCAGAAAAGAAAGAAAAACTTCATGTTGAGCATATCATTTCTAGTAATAGTAACCAACCATCATTTCTTATTGTTAGCCTTGTACTGTGATTTCAAAAAAAGCTGTTCTGAAAACAGATACATTGCTTTGGATATTTGACATTTGATTGAAACTAAGCTAATGACTAAAAGCTTTGTTGGAACTAGCATTACAGGATAAATGCATGGCATTGATGTGTTTACATGCAAAGAGAAAGGTTAATTTCATTTCTAGAAAGAAGAAAAAGTAAACAGCATCATTTGCAATCAATTTCACTTTAAAGACGACAATTGATTGCATTTCTACTTTTTCTTTATTACTTAAAGTTCAGGCATTACTTAATGTAATGAGACTTTACCTTTTTGATTTGGACAGTGTTGTTCCTTTAACAGAAGCTGTAAGCAAATATTGTAAGGGGTTGATAGCTCAAGAGTAAGAGCATTGAATTAAAATGATAAAGTGCTTCTGTTTGTAGTGCTTGGTAGGTGAGGCTTTTCCTCGTGAGAAGCAGGTTTATATGCTTTTGTGTATAATAGTCTGACTTGATCATTTACTCAGGCACTAAAGTTGATCTTCACTGGATGTCTCACACATGAGACTGAAATAGTAGCACCATTCAGACAGTTGGTCATCAAGTTCAGGTCACATGGATTTTAGATGTTGATTTTCAAGACAGGTAAGCTCTCTTCACTTACAAAATTAGTACAGTCTAATCTTTCTTTCCGATTTGACATTGTACTATATGGGGCTAATCGTTATCTATCCAACATAACACTTCTTACTTCTGCCTTTTATGCCTTTACAACAATCTTATTTAGTATCCCTCTACCTTGACTGGTTCTTGGGCCTTGTATTGGGAGAACAATAGTAACAAAAAAAAGTCATTTAATATGAGGTCTCTCTGGAAAACATCCAGCTATTTATTTTGACTTAGAGCCTTAGAGGAAACCTTATTGTATCAACATGGATTCAATTAGGAGTGAAATGCTTATGTAAGCAATGCATTCACAATGAGAGAGTGCATAGAGATTCTTCCTGTCACATGCGGGGATTTGGGGCAAAAGAGATTGTTATTTTTTGATAAATAGTTTGGCTAGTCAGCTCTCCTTCCATCATAAGGTGTGAATACCCTATCTCAACCAATTTTAAAAATAGCATTTTCATTTAATAAATGTTCACTTTTTAAAGCCTTTTTTTTTTTTTTTAAGAGACTTTATTGAAGAAATGTGTCATTTGTTCAACACTATGAAATAACTTAAAAAGTACATCAGTGACCTTATACCACACTTTACTCTAGATAAAGTGGAGAGTATTAACAAGCTGAAACACTAAAAAATTAAAAATAAGGATAATATTTAAATAATAATGACAAAATCAATTTATTTAATCTTAGGAAAAATAGATGCAGGTACTCTTAGAGGTGGGGCCTAATACAGAGTGGGGATCTTAATATTTTTGGGAGTGTCAGAGTTTTTTACATTATGCAATATAATGGGTGTATTCTTAATGGTAACAGGATAAAATCCCAGCCTCTTGTCCCAAAAGTGGACAAAAATCCCAGTCTCATATATAAAAGAAACAAATTTAACATTGAAAATTCAAGGAACTTTTAATTCAAATTTTAATATCAAATTGAGACAATAATAATAATATCCAATATATACAGCTATATGTACAATATCTAATATATAGACTCCTATGTAAAATTGAGACAATAAATACAATATCCAATATATACACTTACTTCATGCTCACAAATTTATGCTTCATTTATGTAAACATAATTATGAATGATCACTTGAAATGAATGCACAATCCAACACTCTGCAGGAACTCCTCTACACTCTCAGATATGTTATCTTAATATAACATGATAACAGGCGAATGGCCTTTATACCTAATCTTATTAATTAATTTTATGAGACTGAGATTTTGTACCCTTTTGGGATAAGAAGCTGTGATTTTTTTCTGCTGGGTCATGGAGACATTCTTAATAAAGGTGGAGGTAGCAAGAAAATCATTTAAAGGACCAAAAAGTGTGAAATTAATAAACACTGTTGTCTTCATAAGCTCAGTGGAGATATTGGAAAATTTTCCAAAAAACTCCAATAAATCGCCATCCCCCACCAAGTTATTTGGTACCTAAGAATAGAGAAAGCAAGGGTTATTTTGTACTTTTTAATATTCAAAACATTTGTGACACAATGTATAGCATTAAATGATGTCAAATTGTCATACACTGATTTGTCTTATAAATCTTTTGATTTATGGCTGAAGGATATGAATTTTGATTTTTTTTTTTTTTTTTTTTTTTGTAAATCTCTACTCTCTCTTTTTATCTATCTTGTGTATGTGTGTGTCTGGCATAGTGCAATCATTTGTGAGCATTAGTGTGGCCTTGTGTAAGCTTAGTACATTACATTTATAATGTCACAAGTTCATGTTATATTGCCAACATGAAACAGGCTTTGGAAATCATTTGTTGAACATTTGTATTTTCTTAAAATTACTAATAAGAGCAGAGATCAAAGGTAATAAAGTGGAAATCTGTTTCTTTGTATTGGTTCTTTCAACCAGAAAGCATGAAAAGAAAATACAATTCAAGAGTCTTTAAACTTTGTAACAAAATCAATCTTACTTCCCTCCCTTTTCTTTCTTTCCAATATGAAAGTTCTGTGGCCACTTCAAAAGGATTTTTCACTTTTCTATCTGTGTATAAAATGATTTCATTCTGGCATTAATATTTCAACAATCTTTCTTTCAGACTATGCCTTGGTCTTAATCTTAAGCAACCAAAACATCCATATGTGTGAGTGTGTGTGTGTGTACATTTGAGAAAGAGAAGGAGAGAAAAAGTTTTCTGGCATTAAGTGATATTGATATAGCCATGAATTTCTTATATTTTTCTGTTGAATCTTGTTCTCAGGTAATTGAGAGCTTTGCAAAAATCCTGTTCCTTTAGACATCTCCGCAGATGATTGAGGAGGCAACAATATTGTTTTCTCATATGGGAATCATTTGAAAATCCCAACACAACTCAGACCACAAAAAAAACCCCCCAAAAATAACAAACAACATTATGTTTCTAAACATCCAGTAAACTTCTGCTGATCAATGTTTTAATAATAAGGCATCAATTCTAACAATGAATAAATACTGTGATACTTCTGAATTTTATGTTTTTTTTTTTTTATCGTTCATCATTTCGTCCATGTCTTTTTGTTTTCTCTTTTGTATTTTACCAAAAGTCACAACTGGTTAGCTGCAAGACGTTTCTTCTGAATGCAAACTGATCATAAAAAATTCTTTGAAATTTCTAATCTACTGCTTTTCAACTACAATGTTGTCTTTATTGTTATCTATTCTAGAATATAAAATACTATATGACTTTATATATTTAATGGTCACACAGTCCTATCTCCCCTATTTGAGATAATGAGATACTCCACTGTTATGGAATAGTTCTTCAACTCCAACAAGTGAACATTCCTTGTGTTAACAACATAAGTAATAACTATCTCATGAGTAAGTAGGGGAGACCATGGTTTTAATACATTGCTTTTTATTTTAAAACTGCTTTCTTTGAATATTTTTATTTTGAAAAAGCAGATTTCTTTCTGGTATGCGAGACTAATGCTATAAATGATAATGGTAATATTATCCGTTTCCCTACAGCAAAACACCTGACATTCATTGACCAAGCAACTAGTACTGCTTTTGGTAGAAATTTCTAAAATATTTTTCTTCTAACAATATTTCAGGGAAATTAGTTTCTAAAGTCTAATATCCATTGTCACTCTTTCCAGTATTGATTGGTGTTTCCTTCCTAACCTTTTAGTTGAAGTAGTGTCAACATATTGATTATGTTATTATTTTCTCTTTGAGTTACATGTGATATCCATTTTAGCAGTTGCTGCTCCTCAAGTGATGTGCTTTCTGTTATTTGGTATAATTTTTCATTTTGCAATTCTGTATCACCTGTTTACAATGTTAAAAGGAGAATCATTGTCAAGTCTCTCAAGCTTCCCTTACTCAAAGCCATTTTTAACCATTGATCTTAAAAAGTGGGTATATACACCTCTGACAGTTTAGATATTTCTGAACAAGTATGGTGTCATGCATGACATCCATCTGCAAGTCTTGAGCTTATTTAAGAACATGACACAAATTTTCAGGTTAATGTTTTGATTTTGTAGCAACTGGGAGTACTGGATGAAACTATCTCTGGCAAAGTCTATTCTAGAAATCCTTATGATATGGACAATATAACCAATGCTAAATTATTTCAATATTTCTCTCATTTTTTGATGGTATGGGTAAATTAAACAAGAAAAGGAATAAAATGTAAAAAACAAAATTTTAAAGTTATTAATTATTAAGCTTAATTTTTGATAGTATCATGTTCTGTATCAGTATTCTGTTCTTCAAAAACATTTTGGCTATTTTTTTATTATTTTTGAAGTTCAGAATGTGTTTATTCAGAAACTTAGGTCAAACAAAGTAAAATCGATTTTGCTAAATAAAATAAATACTTAACTCTGTACGAATTGAAAATGATTAAACCAAAAAATATGTGAGAATTGGTCAGAAGCACATACAAAAAAAAAACACTCTATACAAGTCCAATTGGCAAAACAGTGGTACACAGTCCCATAGGCAAATTAATTCCACAAATGCTGACTATCTGTTCCTCAGTCTTGGGTAAGCAACTCCTCTCACCAAAAACTCAACTCCCATTTGAATGAGTGTACCAAATCCCTTGTCAAAAATGAGTCTCTTCTCAAATGAGGATACCATACTTTTATGCACCTGACCCAGCCATCACTCAGTGAATGAGTGCCCAGAACCAGTCAATAAAAATGGCTACAAGTGACACCACCACTTCAGTCCACAGGAAGTTTTGCACAATTCACATTCAGTCCAAAGCTCATCAATTTTGATCAATTTGTCTCTACACTACATTGCAAAACATACACAGGACTCTGGCCCTTTTAGGTCACTGAGGTAAGCCTCTGCTACAGGCTACTTGTTGAATTTTAATAAATAGATAATGAAAAAATTAATTCAAAACCTGTAAGCAAACAGAATATGACTGTTTGTTACTATCTATTTGTTGTAACCTATAAATTGACTTAAACCAATTTCGTAGATAATTTTTTAAGGTTATAAAAATTGAGGAATTTGCAGAGGTGGTATACATTTAAGATTTTAATTTGGGAGACAAAGTGAAGCATTCAAATTAACTCCATCAAAAGAAGTTAACAAATTAACTCTGTCCACTAACTATAAAAGCCAACATCATTACTAAATGTTTAATGAATATTCCTACAACTCATTCTAATTTTTGTTTCACTGAATCTATGTGGAGGCTGCCATCTCCATTTTCACCTTCATTGCTAGCTTTTATGTTACGTACTCAAAGAAAAATGAAAAGAAAAAATCATATACAATAGAAGAAAGCAGGAAATTCTTATCTTCAGCAAAATTTAACACCCTAATCTTTCTGACTGTCTAGCCCTTGAACATTTGCAGAACCCCCCCCCCCCCCGGCGCCACCATTATTTCCACTGATTTATCACAAAGAACACAGTCAAGTAACTTTACAAAATTAATTCTGTGAAAATTTACCTTGAAGAAACCAATCTTCTCTTCTAAAATCTGCAACTTTTACTGTGAATCATGAAAGAAAATAAATTTGGGGAATTCTGACATATTTAACAAATAATTCCTCTTAATGCACAAGAACTTTGATGTTCTATTCAAGATAAAGTCTTATGAAATAAAACGCAAATGAGTCGTGTCTTCAGATACCTCATTTACCTGTTGATAACCAAATGCTCTGAGCAAATCTCTATAATCTCTGCCTTTTGTATTGGACACTTTTCAACTTGCTGCAGCTAATGCACTCCCAAAATACAGCAGCCATTTTGAATTTGGAGAAGCTCTGAGTTATTTCAACAATATTCTAATAATATTATTAATAATGACGTAATAATGTCGTTTTTTGACGTATATTTTAACGTCAAAAAACGGCATTATTACGTCATTATTTTTGCACCAACTTAATAGTTAAAAATGTGATCTTCAGGTCAAGCTGCTACTCTAAGAAACTGCTCTCTTTTAATCATCTGAGAATTTTGCTGTCCATCAGCATGGCTGATGCTAACCTCAAAGAAAGTGACTCCTTGCATCTTCTTGGACTAACATTTTCCACTGATATGCAGTGGAAAGATTATATTGAATCATTTGCTGTGACGGTCTGCTGCCAGGAAAGTTGGTTCACTATGTCATGTTAGATTCTGGCGAGAGAAGTTGTCTATCTTACACATTTATAAGTCTACCATTCATTCATATTTTGAATATTGCTGCCACACATGGTCTGGTGCTTTTACTATGTATTTAGCAATTCCTGAGAAAATCCAAAAAAGAATGTGCAATATTATTAATCATGACCTGGCATCTTGGCTTCAGTCACTTTCCCATTGCCATAATGTCGATTCCCTGTGATTTTTTTATAAATATTTTCATGGCAATTGTTCTGATGAACTTTCCTCTGTGTTACATAGACTTTATGAATTTATGCACAGTATTTGATTGCTGGCAAAGTCTTCTTGTTCTACAATTGGCTAGATGTAACTGTAAGTTCTATGCTAACAATTTTTTATCACATTTCTCACTTGTGGAACTCTCTTCTGGCTTCTTGCTTTTCAGTCAACTTTGATCTTCAAAAATTTCAATGCAACGTCAATTGTTAACTTCTGTTTTTTTATTTTTCTCTCTCTTTAATAATTTTTTACTCTCACACTCTCCTTGTGCCATAGGAGTTTAATTGGCTTGCTTGCAATTGGCTTGGTGAAATTCATCTAAAGAAGATAGTGGTAGACTTCTGTTGAAAAACAGGAATTGAGTAATTAATGTTCCTTAATTTATGAAATGAATAGAATTGTTATTCTGCAAATTCTTATCTGTTCCAAGTTTCTGATAAAATCTTGTTTTCCTAATTCTTATCTTTTGTATTTCATTTATTTTGAAGTATTACAATACACAAGTTTTCTGCAGATATATTTTGTAAGAGAATTTCCAAAATAAAAGCTAATATCTTCAAAAAAGAACACACACACGCACACACACAAAAGTGCTGGTAGGCTTTTTCCTAATATAAGCTGAAAATATGAATATGATATATTTCAAAATGTTCAATATAAATTCCTTTATTTTTCATCATTGAGACAACGTCATTACTAACAGTTTATTCTGTTTAAATTTGAGAACTGAAAAATGTTTCAAAGAAAGAATAGAAAATATTCAGATCTTGAAATAATGTATTGAAAATGTCTTAAAATGTAAATGTCAATTTGTAATATTTTTTCTTTTAAATGTAGACAAATGATTCATTCTGCAATATTTTTCCATATCTTTCTTTTTCTTATTTTATGGCTTGTAAATTTCTATTCTCTTTCATTTAAACTGATGTAAATTTGTCTTTTGTTATTGTGCTTATCACTGGCCAACATGAGACTTCTGTTTGCTAATTTCTTTATTTATTTCTCTTCATTAAACCCCTTTTACATGTTTCTAACACACACACACAGATTGGCACTGAATGCTTAATCAGTAGTAATGATGTCTAGATTTTTGTCATGTAATCATAAAATGCCTGCTGAAATACTGTAGTTGATGTGTTCATTAAGATACATTCTTCATGCCACAAGTTTATAATGACAGTGTTCATCTTAGCAGCTCGACATGAGGATTCCCTGATAGATGAGATTTTCTGACTAAGAGTCATCATACATTTCAAGCATAAAATGAATAAATAATTCAACTAAACAAATAAGTGATAACTGTTGGAAAAAAAGAAAAGAAACTTTTCCCATCTTTTTTAATGTTTGAATATCAGTTTTGGAGGAAAAAAAAAAAATCAATCACTTTGCAGAAGGTATGAGCCATGCAAGTTGTTGGTTACATAAATTTTGATTAAATCTGAAAAGAAATCAATTTCTAAATATTTTATGCAAAATTTTAGAGAAATTTGTTAATTAAAATTTCAACATGAATTGTTTTGGAAATGAATGAATGAATGAATGCTGATTGGATTTTCAGTTAAAACCCATTTTATTTTTTCTTTGCTATGTCAGATTTAAAACAAGATTTACACCATCAGCAAGTAAAATAAATAAATGATCAAGTTGTTCATTTAAATAACAATGCTTGTCGACTTCCATTTGAGAACTGATATGTATTAAATGCATTATGAAAATGTGGAAAATGATTATAATTTACTCGGACTAGTATCATCGTCTAGGTTATTATAGTCAATGTTTTAGTGATGATACCCTACAGCCTTCTTTTGGTGTTTGTCATAGTTGATCACTTTATGGGAAATTTGAACAGAACCTTTATTCAATCTATGAGGGTAGGTTGTTCTCATCTCATTGTCCAATGCTGGTTGGATATCTTTTATCAGTTAATTACTGTTTGTCTCTTTCACTAAACCAGACTGTATGAGATTTTTCACCATCTGATTCAGAATTGAACTCACAACTGCCAAATAACTCGGTCTGTTTAACCAACTCCTTTATTGATTCAGCCTTACAGTGGTGGAAAGTTAATCTTAAATGTTGTGTGTCTGTCTCTTTAACTGAACTAAAGTGTATGATTTTTTTGCACAATCTGTAGAATAATTAAATAATGGAAGGTTTGAGTCTTAGGCTTAATGAACTTTCTTTCTTAAAAAAAACTCCTATTTGGTAGTAATTTGAATGATAGATCTACCAATGAACAATATTGAGGATACAAGCTTGAGTCAATCAGTCCATACAAATTTCTTATTTAAAAAATTGAAACAAAAATTACAGGGTGCGATTGGTAAATTGTCACCATTTTATTTTTTTAATTTTGTGCATGCACATTGTTTTGAAAACTGTACAGTATAGTAGGGTCAATTGGGCACCATCTGTGAGTAAAAGATTACCAATCTGCAATTCAATCCACCAGAAATAAGGAAATAGCATGTACTGTTTGGCATTTGCACCAGAAGCTTCAATACAAACATTTCAGAGTGTTTGGGTGTCAACCTGAGGACAGTGCAGAAGATTTGGAAAGAGTTGGATGCTTCTAAATGGTTATAAGGAAGGTACGGCAGCTCAGAAAACTCACTCTGATCATTCTGATAAGAAAAGAACTCCTGAATTTGTTGGTGAGGAGGTAGTGCTGCCCTAAGTCAAGAGGATGGCTGCTGGATGAACCTATATCTGGCAATAGGACTCTGCACTATGCCACACAAGCAGGGCCACATCACCCCTTACATCTGGCCACCTAACTCCCCAGACTTCAACCCCCTTGATTATTATGTGTGGGGCGCAGTTGAGGGAGAGACCAACAAAACTCCTTGTAACATCAAAGATGAACTAAAGGCAAGGATTATGGCAGCATTGATCAACTTAAACAAGGAGACTTTCTGGAAGATTTGCAGGAGATTCCGGTCATCTGGAGGCTGTGTTTGAAGCCAATGGCGATTTTATTGAATAAATTTACTCTTTAGTATTTCAAGGTATTCTTGTGTAATTTTGGTAAATATATTTGTTAAGATGAGATGTCAGTGTTATTTTCATTTTTGTGTAAATTTAGATGACAATTTATCCATTGTACACTTTGTGTGGTAAGATTCTTTTTTTTATAAACTCTGATTTGAGAAAGAAGCTGAAGCTGGATTATTAATAGGATGGACAAATTTAGCATTGTTTACATGTAGGTAAGTATTTGCTAAGATTAGCTTAAACTGGCACAAGGCCACTAGCACGGCACCCTGTATGGAGTGATGTCTCTACTAGTTCTGATCCGAAAGACAAGCACATTAACCAATACTCTACAACAGGGGCTCAGCTTTACACGTATGTATGTATGCATGCCTAAGTAAAGAGTGGACGTGAACCCCCACCCCCACCCCTAATCTCTCCAAATCCCCAAAAAAAGCTGTATCTCTTCCATTAGAGAGCTGAAATAGATTGATTTAACCCATTAGAGTAGTTTTTGTTTAAAGCCAATTTAAAGTCAATGCTATCATCTTTGGTATTTCATAATTGATTTCTGGATAATAAAAAAAAGAAAAAAAAATGTAATGATATAGAAAATGAAAATATATTCAAATATTGATTTTAGAAAACTTACAGAGAAGTTGTATAATGAAATAAGCAGAAAATAGTAGGATTAGAATGTTTGTCTTCATGTCTACTCAAACTAATATATGAACCTGTGTTGATGTTCTTTGATCCAGGCTTGCTAACAAGAAAAAAAAAAAGGCAAGCAAGCATATTTGAATGCAGAGAATGATGATGATGATTCACAATTAAATGAGACTCAAATGCAATTTTTAATCAAATACTTATAGATCTCAATTCAACACAGGTTCAAATATGTGATTAAAGTTAGTAGAATTGGATTGCTTTCGTTGGTATTAGGTTGGTGCAAAAATAATGACGTAATAATGTCGTTTTTTGACGTATTCTTTAACATCAAAAAACAACATTATTACGTCATTATTTTTGCACCAACCTAATACAAAAGTGTCAGTCTTTAATCTTTTAACCTACATATAGTAATGTATATTTTATATATAGTAACTGGTTACCTTCTGGTTTAAACACATACTTTATTAACCATTCTGAACAGATTTTCTGTTAGAAGTAGAAATTATTAATGAAAATCAAGTACTCGGTCAATTTTCATGAAATTTTGTGATAAAATAAAGAAAATTGGAAATAAGATGCACACAGAGTAGCCAATCACTATTGATAACGTTATCCATCCCTGTCGGTCAAAGAGATGACATTTAGTATACTGTCTCTGCATAAAGACAAAATATGGCTGCCATGCCAGAACAGAGCCAGTGCAAACCTTGGAATGTCTGGTTCTGAAGAAAGTGTCTGCTAGTTTCTCCATTAGATAGTTGGAACGTTGAGCTGAGCAGTGTTAGCTATGCAAATGATTTCTTTGCTAGCCACCTGCTAAAGTTTTTGGCTACATAAAAGCAGGCACATTTTCTGGAAAGACAGAGAGCTTGGCAGTGCACTGCATTGACAGCTCAATGGATTGCCATGCATTACTAAGAATTTTTGTTCAGGTTACTCAGTGTAGTTTCAAATTAATTTGTCCTTATTTGTGTTTCCAGTGTCTCAGCTGCATTCGTTGTATATATGTGGTGTTCCCTTGTGAAATTCTTGTTCGTGCCCTGGTTGTTGTGATCCAGTGTTTGATTCCATTGCTGTAGAGTTTTTTGTCCCCCTTCAATGGCAGATACCCAACAATGAGAAGAAAATCACTTCATTTCTCCCTTTTTTTATAAATCTTAAATTTGGAATTAAATATTTTTCACAAAATAAGAACTAAGAATTTACCATTGGATGAAAGGTTCAAGAGGAAATTTTAAAGCACAATTATTAAGATGTGATTTATAAAAAAGAAATTCTCATAATTGTCTTATCTTTTACCCTTTATTTCAAATGGTTCCAAGAATAAAAATGTTAAATGGCTTAAAATTACTTAAAATTATATTAAACAATATATATTACTTGAAACAGTATTTTTAGTTGTTACCTGTATTTCAGTAGACACTCTGTTTTTTTAAACAAGGTTTATTTTGTTTACTAGCATATGCACTTGATAAAACTTAATAATGTACCCATCAGTTATACCTGTCCTCTTCATTGCAGTAGAAACCACTACCTGATCCAGCATGCTTTGACCACTTGGTTAAAGAGAGCATTACAGTCAAGCAAAGTTCTGTTTGCTTTGGAAGCACATTCACTTGTTCATATTTTCTCAAAAGCCATATCTGTTCAGTTTCCTATCCAAAATGTATATAAAATAATTTCTAAAGAATTGATAGATTTTAATTTTTTAATGTGACATGCAAGTTAGAATCTTGTCAAAACACATTATACAAAATTTTCACACTTCATTCATTTGCCTAACATTTTTTGATATATAGAAATTTATATATATTTTCATATATATGTATATGTGTGTGTGTGCTACAGGCAAAAAGTTTGGGACCTTCCTGTATTTATTTAAAAATCATCTTAACATGAGATATTTTAGTATTTTTTTTTTTTTTTTAAAGTAAAAGATAAAATTTCCATAGCTACAGTGTATTTGCTTTCATTTTTCAGTTCCTCTTACTATCAAAAAGTTCAAATTTGGATTTGTTTATCCCCAATACATTCTGCTGAATATTTTGTATGTGAAACATTATATTTTATTTTCACCATTAACCTCTCAGTAGACCTTTTGAGGTTACCAAAATTTTCAATTAAGTTAAATGTTAATATGCGTTCTAAATGTTAAAAGGTATTTTTTAAAGAAATTTCAGAGTAACCCCAAACTTTTTGCCTGTTGTGTGTGTGTGTGTATATATATATATATATATATATATATATATATATATATATATATATATATATATATATATATATATATGGGCACATGGCAGAATGGTTAGAATGTTTGCTTTCTGACCATGAAACTCAGGTTCGAATCTCACCATGGTCTAGAGGGGGAAGATCCCAGCAAGTAGCTCCTTTGGAAAGTACCAGAAAACCATATCACTGGTTGACCCAAGCCTTGTGAGTGAAACTGTGTAGACAGAACCCTTAGGGGCCATCGATGGCTGTGCTGTCACAAATCATCGTAACCGAAGGTTTAAGTGTGCTGGCATTTTTCAGATTGTTGATCATGCTAGATAACATGCTCTCTTCCAGAAATTGTAACTAAGGTCTGCTCAGCATAGTCGCAGTATAAACCACAGGTAGGCTCTGTAGGTGTTGAACAAACACAAATGTGCCTGAGCATTTGCAATAGGGATTGGCTAGCCACCTTAGAAGACCGGTATATGAGTGGCCAGCTATTATTATTATTATTATTATTATTATTATATATATATATATATATATATATATATATATAAGCCTTAACAGACAAGAAACTGTTAGTTATGGTCAGTCATGTGTATACCAGATTAATATAATAAATTTAATATAAATGTTCTATTGCGCTATTCTTTGTGTACTTTTGGGAATTACTGTTATGTGTGTGTGTGTCTCTCTCTCTCTCTCTCTCTATATATATATATATATATACACACACCCATGCATACATACATACATACATATATATATATATATATATATATATATATATATAATATGTGAGCTCACTTTCCTTGAGATGATTTAAGTGACAATGATATTGATGAATTTTGTAATGAATCAAGTTAGGGAAAGAATAAGACTATTAAGTACAACACTGATAAGATGTATAAAAGCAATTTAAACACAATTTAAGATGAGAGCTATTTGATTAATTTGTACGATAAAGTCACTCATAGCAATTAAGTCTTATTGTAAAAAAAAAAAAAAGAAGCAATATTATTCAATTATGGTGGATAAAAAAAAGATGATTTCTCCATTTTAACTCAAAAACAGAAAGTTGGTTCTGTTTTGTTAACTTTCTTACAAATATTTGTTAAATGTAGTTAGAATTTTTCATGTTGAAACAATTCAAGTGAAATTGGGTTGGAAATTGTTATAAGAAAAAAAACATGATCTCTTTTTTATTATTGGGAAATAATAAAATATGAAATAGTTATGCTTACACACATTGCTACATATCTGTGTGTGTCTGTATATATATATATATATATATATATATATATACACACACACACAAACAAACAAACATACAGAAGTGTGTATCTTTACTAACCTCATAAAAATGTAAAGCAAGAAAAATATGAAATCGTTTTAACTACACTGCAAAAATACTTTCTGTTTGTATTCAGAAGGTTTGATAAGTAAAAAAGAAAAGCAATAATTGCATGGCAAAAATAAAGATAAACTTGAAAGTCCCCCCCACTCCACCCCAAAAAAAGGAAATCTAAAATCAAAGAAAATCTTGGATAGAAAGCATTCAGAAAGTTTGGTCAGAATCAAGCAAGATATTTCAGTGAAATCTGCAAAGACAGAAGTTTACATCATTATCAATACATAATATTCAGCAACTAAAATATTTTAATCAGAAATATATCAACCAGAAAATTAGAAAAGTCATCCATGGTTACAATCAACAGAGTTAGGATTAAAAAAAGATAAAAGGAAAAATATGTAGTTGCTGAATATTATGTATTGATAATGATGTAAACTTCAACTGGAAGTAAGTTTTATTTCCAGGAATGTCCTGAAAATTGAAATGCATGAGAAAGTTACATATTTAATAAAATAATTATAAGTACAGGTAACATATGTATGTAACTAGGTGAAGAATAAAGAAAATATTTAAAAATATGTTTGTCTGTCAAAGTCGCTATTTTGGGAATAGCATTCAGAAGATTTTGTACATTTTGAATTTTTTGTTCAAGAACATGTCTGTAGAATTTACTAAAGTCCTAAATATTTAATTGAAGAACTGTTAGTAACTTTTGTCTTTGCAGATTTCACTGAAATATCTTGCTTGATTCTGACCAAACTTTCTGAATGCTTTCTATCCAAGATTTTCTTTGATTTTAGATATCCTTAGAAACGGAAATTTCTATAAATTGGAATTAGATTAGTCTCTTGTAGAAATATAGCTTCCAATAATTCTGCCATAAATGCATTCTGTCAGTGATGCTTGCATTAATTCCTGACCACTGTTTTCTTTTTTTTTTTTTTTTTCATTTTAATTTTCTATGCACAAGAAAGTGAGGGCTGAACATCTGCCATTTTTAGGCTTTTAATGCTTCTCTTAGGATTTACAACCTTTTATGCACCTGTAAATAATGTTCATCTTTTTGCATCAATATTGACCAAAAAATGCGGTTGCTCTTTTGTGAGTTGTACCTTCAGCAGTTGATGGATTGCATAATTTTTATAACAGAAGATTAGATAAATAAATGATCAGCCTTTTGAGATCGTATCATATTTTTATTATAATAATTTCACCCCAAGCAAAGTGAAATTGCCACAAAGACAGAAGTGATTGCTGGGAGTGAAATAGAATGAGAAGACTTTAGTGAAGAGAAAGGACAATAAAAGAACAGATTTTAGGAAGACAGAAGATGGCGTTACTGCCACAAAGAGTTGGGTTTATTGGAAGTGAAAGAGAATGTGAAGACTTTAAAAGTTTTGAAGAATGTAGGTGATAGGGAAGCAAGAAACCAGAAGAATGTGTTCCACAAGTAAGAAAAGAAACTATTAGCATAGAACTTATGGTTCCATCTAGCTAATTAAACAGTAAAACAATAAGACCTAATTACCAATCTAGTTGTACAATTAAATTCATGCAGTTGCGGTACCAAGGAGGCAATTGAACAGAACAACTACCCTTAAAATATTTATAGAAAACACAGAGGCAAGCCATGTCAAAGTTGTGCAAAAATGACTGAAGTCAAGATGCCAGGTCAGAACAAATTACATCACAGACACTCTCTTTGGATTTTATCAAACCTCTTAAGACATGCAAAATGAATTCCAATGATAATTATTTGGTATGACAAAGTGAACCAACATTCCTAGCAGCAGACCAAGTAATTGATTCAATAAAATGATTCCATTTCATGTCAGTGGAAAACATGAGACTAAGAAGGTACAAGAGCACAATAAGTTGCTTTCCTGGAAGGTAGCATCAGTGATGATGAAGCAAAAAAGGTTCTTTATGGTGAATAAAAGATAACTGTTTCATTTTGGAAACGTTAAAATGTGCAAGTCATTCATTGCCAGTTTTACTTTGTTGCACCTTACTTACTTTTAAGACAGGAGTAAATAGTTGTTATCAGCATAAATACCTTGTTGGGAACTGAAAACATCGAGAAGGTTGTTGATGTAGATAAGATATAACATAGGTTCAAGAATAGTCCTGGAGATCTCTGTATTGCTATATTAAGGGTTATATGGAAAATTTCATATCTCTTTGTCTACTATATGTGCTTTTGCTGTATTGCTATATATATAATCATATATGTAACACTTCAATCTTGACGTTTTCAAGTGAAGGGTCAATCATCTTTCCTCCTTAACATCATAATCTTCATTACTTACCAGCTTTTGACTGTAAGTGTCTACCTTGAGTGGCTCTTGAGCAACACCTTCAGACTTTCAGATATCTAAAGCAATCACTTTGGTAACAAAGCTGTCATCAAGCACTTAACCAATTATGTTGATGATGACAGTTAAAACATCAGCAATGGACCTAGACAAGCGAAACCCATACTATTTGTTACTCAGGAGCTTGTTTCTGATAGAATGATCAGCTACCTACTTGCTGATAATAGACTTGAAGAATTGCTAATGACACTAAGGGGTGATATTGTGATGGAGATGGTAGTTTTTAATGAGTCCCGAAACTTCCTGAGCTTAGATAGTGAGGTCATAAATTTTATGATCTGAAAGAGGAGGGAAGTCAGAGAGAGGATGGCATGGGTAGTCTAGTGCAGCATTTGAGGCAAAATTTATTGCAAAGATATTAACCTTGTCTGATTACAATGAAATAACCTCAAGACCATTAATAATAGGCACAGATGATTTGTCTCTGTTAGAAACTTTGTTAGTGATTCTCCAAAACTCATGGGGACCAATGGACGATTGGCCCATTTTTCTGTAGCTCTCCTGATAAGGTAATAGACACAGATTTTTTTGTTATTTTAAATTTGATGAAAAAAAAATCTCTAATTTATGCATTCAATTATTTTTAACTCCCAGCTGTACCTTGTATTTGTAAAATATCAAGAATTTAAATATTTTTGTCAATTTTTCATCAACCAGATTATGAATCAAATATCCTTGAATAGATATGCCTGGAAAATACACTGAGGCATTTTGGTGTTACTGTAATTCTGTGAAAAAAAACAAAAGTTGCATTAATGTCCATTTAAGGTAAAATTGGTTGGTTATGTGTGTTTTTAACAGTCTCTGTATTTCTTTGAGGCTCTTCACATTGAAGTATTTCTTTCTTTTTCAAAATGCTTTAACTTTTGTACCTATTATTTTAAAAAGAGAGACCCATATGTTTTTGCACCAAACAGTTTTGTCATATATTTTATATACAAAGGACTTATACTGAGACTATAAAGGATTTGTTTTTGTTTTTATAATATCCAGGATTTAGATTTTCCAAAAGTACCCCCAATGTTTTATTTTTGTTACTTGTAGCAAGTTCTGAGTTCCAGACGGTACAGACATATTTAAAAAAATCAGTTAAACAATTTAATTCCAAAAGTGATCCAACTAAAAATCAATTGAGTACACTAAGCCCATGTACTAGTTTTCTTTCTTCAAAGGGGGAAGTTGTGTGGTAGATAAAATAAATAAAATTAGTACCTAAGTCTCATTTAATAGTCAAACATATTTTCATAAGTTGGCATCAAGAAAATTTATTTTACTGTAATCTGACAGTCTTGTACAAAGTTGAATCAAATTCTACAAATTTGTGTTAAAACTATATTTATTATTATTATTATTAGCTCCAATTACTAACAACAACTATAAACAGTTTTGGTAATTGACTCACCAGGATCAAGACTTGATGCTGATGAGTCAATTATACTTCAGAAATAGTTTCATCTTGGAGTTTATCTGCATTTCCATAGATTGGAAATGGTTTGAAAAATAGAAGCAGTGTCCCAATTCAAGTCAAAGTAATAAACATACTATATTTGTAAAATAAAAATTAGAAAAATATGTGTGTGTAAAACAAACACACACACAAATAATTTTTTAATAATTGTTTTATTTCTTTATTTAAAAGGTTATAGGTGATGATGACTCTCCACAGTTTCTTCTTTATTATTATCTGTTGATTTGCCATGACATTTTGAAAAAAAAGATAATATAGTGGTTTTCTGTTAGCATCTCCAGTTTACAATTAAGAAATTTTTGTCTCTAAGACTGGTTGTAACTCAAAGCTATAGTAGGCAGTTTACCCTGCTATTTAAACCATATCTAGTAAATACAACAAACTAGGCTGAATTTTAAATTCAGCTTATTGATTTTGACTTTCAGTGCCAATATCCATTAAATTAGCCAACACACATGCACATATATATACATAGTACTTATTGGAAAGCACTTAATATAAGTGATAGAACTAATATATTCAGTTGTATAGATTTGTAACCCTATATCTTAAGCTTTGCTACACAAGGGCCCAACATTGAAACACCCTTGAGCACTTAGACTTAGAGCAGGTAGAGTCGAGATAAATATATTTTACTGGATTTGGAATAGTCTTAAAGAAGCGAGAGCAAGATCTAAAAGATCAGTGAATCTAACAGTGATCTCATCCCAAAATCCTCAGTCTTCCTCCACATTTAGCCACCTTTGTCAAACAGTAGCGGTTCTTAAGTGCCACTTAAAATTATCGCATAAAATTTTATAACTAAATCAATTAGATCAATTGTCAGATTCTCATACGTCGAAACCAATGAGAGAGTCCATTATTTATGAGTGTGTGTGTGCATATATATATATATATTTATATGTATATATGTGAGTGTGTATATATACATGTGTGTGTGTATGTATATGTGTGTGTGTGTATATGTGTGTGTGTGTATATGTGTGTGGGTATATGTGAGCGTGTATGTGTAAGTATATATGTATATGTGTGTGTGTATATATGTGTATGCATATATGTGTGTGTGCATGTATGTATATAGGTGTATGTGTATATGTGTGTGCATAGGTGTGTGTGTGCATATGTGTGTGTGTGTATATATGTGCATATGTGTGTGGATATATATGT
>OZ010583.1:4769029-4774029 GCA_963932145.1 Acanthosepion lycidas | reverse complement strand
CACTTTCCATACACATAGATACATATAAATACATGCACACACATCCACAGACATTGACCCAGACAGTTGCATACCCCAACCGATAAATATTTAAGACAGAAAATGTCATTGCATGAATGTTAACAACCTATTGAAATCTAATTTAAGCGAGTAAATATACAAAGATAAAAATGATCAAAATTAATATTATTTAATATATTAAAATATAGTGTATGTAAAAAAAAACAAAAAACCGGACATTAAATTCAACACCCATCGGTAGCTACGATGTCCACCTCATATACATATAAGTATATACACACACACACACATACACACACATATATACGCATACAAACATATATATATATATATACACATATATACATATACACACATATATACATATATATACATATACACATACATATACACATACATATACATATATACATACACATACACACATACTCACACATATACATAAATATACATACATACATACACACCGAAACATCTACACATACATACATAAACATATACATACGTATACATTTCCATGGTATCAAGTACACATACACATACATACACATATACCTATATACACACAAATATGTGTACACATATTTACAAATAAATATATATATACACAGCAATACACAAAAATAAACATATATACACACATATATCCTAACTCATGTGGCCGTAATGACATACCCAAGTTACCCTACCTACACGTACACATAAACAATTTCATATATAGTAGGTGTCAACATACATATATACAACTGCAAACCTACATAAGTAAACACACACACACATATATACACATATATACATACATACAAACATATACACACACACATATATATACATATATATATATATACACATACATACACATACATACATGCATACACACATACAGAAATATACATACACATGAATATCTACATAAAAATACTTATCTATAGTAATAAATACACATATATACGTACATACACATAAATGCAACGACATTTGACCAAAAACATATATAAATATACAGACATACATACACATACATATGCATAGACATACTTCGATATGCATGCAAACACAAAAATGCACGTATCCTAACATACATGTATATAATAAAAAAAAAAAAAACATCCATATCAACATAAATATACGTAAATAAAATTAGGTACACAATATAACAATACACATACAAACATATACACATATATATATATATACATACATACACATGCACCTACATACATTCACATATATACATATATACATATACGTACATATATACATATATATATACATATACATACATACACATACATATATATACCCACACATACATGCACACATACACATACATGCACACATATATATATATATATATATATATATATATATATACACACATCCACATACATACACATACACCTACACACACATATATATATATATACACATACACACATACATATATATACACAACTACATAAACATGCAGACACTTACATATATACACACATAAAGAAATATATATACATGCATATAAGGATACATACTCACATATATATACACGCACATACCCACATCCACAAATACATATACATACTCATACACACCAATATTTTTAACCTCTTTTCTTCTTATCCTCCTTTTCACCTTCTTACTTTATATATATATATATATATATATATATATATATATATATATATATATATACACATACACACATATATATATATACATACATACACGCACATACACACATATATCTATAAACACACAAACAAATACACACACATACATATATACATATATATATATATATATATACAAAACTTAGCAACATATTAATACATTAAAATACAAACATACACATTTCGCAGTACAAACACACATAACTACACATAAATATATACATATATATACATACACATACAGAAAAATGAGTAACATTATGTAGTTATACCATACACATTCATATCGTCAGATTGACCATCAGGTAATAAAAGTTATAATCTATTCAACTTACAGCTACGTATCATTATCATTTAAAGTATACGACCCCTATAATAAGTTAAATTTATAACGGTGTTTACAATTAACCGTTAGTTCATATCTCTGATTTAAGAGATCAGCCTTGTTTTTAAATCTAATAATTTCAAACTTTTCGTTAAGACACAGGTAACACGGGGAATATAGGGATTTACATGTCCGGGATTTCTTAATCAATGTCCAATTAACCGTAGGTGTTTTGTTCTTTTCTTTTAGGTTCCAAAAGTACTTGGACAATGAAGTCATGTACCTATAGTCACAGTTATTGAAAGATTGCATATGCCCCCGCCAGCGTTCTTTGAATGTATTCATTGTGCTACCAATGTAAAACATCTTTATATTTGGATTCTCAATAGTTGAGATAGTACTAAGATAGACTACAGAACGTATTCCACAGTTATTTTGTAGTGGACAATTACTAGGATACAATTACATGAATTATTATTTGTGTCATTATATTTAGTATTACTGTCAGTAACCTTTTGAGTAATCGAGCTTTTTGAATCCCTATACTTGTTAAAGGCTATGTTGTTATGTTTTTTAATGATTTTCTCTAGGTTATCTGCACAACTATAGCTTAATTTAAGTGTATTAGAATTAAATATTTTACTAAGTGGGTTAGTTTCAGTGTTAGGGAAATGTTTCTTGATTAGGTTTAGAAACATACGTCCTAATTTAGATTTAATCATTAAATTGAAAGGGGGAGTGAACCAGATGATCTTTCTAGATCTATTCTTATTATGGTTGTAGTTAACAGGGTTTTTATACTGAATATTGATATCTTTGTATCCACTATTTTTAAGTGCAGAATTATAAAAGTCACTATGTTTATTAAAAACATCTTTGTTAGAAGAGTTAGTGCTAATTCTAAATCCAATGGAAGAGGGTATATGTTTGATAACTGAAGGGGGATGGTTGGAATTTGGATGAACGTAAATCGGATTGGAATTAACCTTCACATATGGTTGGAAAGAGTTGTTAGCAAGGTTTAGGGTGACGTCTAGAAAATCTACTTGTTTAACATTAGTAGTGACTATTGTCCTAAGACCTAAATCCTTAAATACCCTATGAATCATTTTCCTAATACGGTCTACCTTAGTTTTAGTGGAGTTTTTAACAACTAATAAACCATCATCCCTATACAATCCTATACTATCGGAATCCAGACAGTCAAATGCACTTAAATTATACAACAGAAATAACCCAACCAGGTCAGAAGCTTCAGCAGAATCCAGAGAACCCATCGAAATGTCAAAATTGTTGTTGTAAGACTTTTTGGTCCACTGTTCATCCTTGTAGATTAGAACAGAATTCCGGCATTTCATGATGATGTCCACCTCACTCTCAGAAATATTAGAGTATTCCCGGGCGAAATCCAAGGCCAAAGTAAAAAGATCCTTCGATATAGAGGGATAATAATCGACAATATCGAACTGTATAAAAGTACAGTTGCCCTTATATCGGATGTTATTAAACCAGTTGATGACATCAGCTGTGTTAACCCACTGTAGTAGTCCAAGGGTGTTTTTTATGGATTTGTTGGTTCTTTCTAAGATGGTCTTACTAATTCTGCCGATTTCCGGTCTGGTAGGGTTTATAAGCCTAGTAGATGGCTTAGTTTTGAATTCAGGTTTATGGTCTTTTAACAAGACATAGGCTTCCTTAGTTTGCAGTTTGCCGACCCGATCACTGATCAATATATATATAGTATATGTATATATGTATGTATATATATATATAGTATATGTATATATGTATGTATATATATATATATAGTATATGTATATATGTATGTATATATATATATATAGTATATGTATGTATATATATATAGTATATATAGTATGTATGTATATATAGTATATATAGTATGTATGTATATATATATATAGTATGTGTATATATGTATATATATATACTATATGTATGTATATATATATATAGTATGTGTATATATGTATATATATATACTATGTGTATGTATATATATATATAGTATGTGTATGTATGTATATATGTATATATAGTATGTCTGTGTATGTATGTATATATATATATATAGTATGTGTATGTATGTATATATGTATATATAGTATGTCTGTGTATGTATGTATATATGTATATATATTGTCTGTGTATGTATGTATATATGTATATATATTGTCTGTGTATGTATGTATATATATATATATATTGTATGTGTATGTATGTATATATATATATATATATATATAGTATGTGTATGTATGTATGTATATATATATATAGTATATGTATATATGTATGTATGTATATATATATATAGTATATGTATATATGTATGTATATATATATATATATAGTATATGTATATATGTATGTATATATATATATATATAGTATATGTATATATGTATGTATATATATATATATATAGTATATGTATATATGTATGTATATATATATATATATAGTATATGTATATATGTATGTATATATATATATATAGTATATGTATATATGTATGTATATATATATATAGTATATGTATATATGTATGTATATATATATATATAGTATATGTATATATGTATGTATATATATATATATATATATATAGTATATGTATATATGTATGTATATATATATATATATATATATAGTATATGTATATATGTATGTATATATATATATATATATATATATATATATAGTATATGTATATATGTATGTATATATATATATATAGTATATGTATATATATATATATATAGTATATGTATATATATATATATAGTATATGTATATATATATATATAGTATATGTATATATATATATAGTATGTATGTATGTATATAGTATGTATGTATGTATATAGTATGTATGTATGTATATATAGTATATGTATATATATATAGTATATGTATATATATATATAGTATGTATGTATGTATATAGTATGTATGTATGTATA